>RJWK010073734.1:0-10184 GCA_004363435.1 Platanista minor | reverse complement strand
CCCTCCCTATCCCACCCCTCTAGGTGGTCACACAGCACCGAGCTGATCTCCCTGTGCTAGGCGGCTGCTTCCCACTAGCTATTTTACGTTTGGTCGTGTATACATGTCTATGCCACTCTCTCACTTCGTGCCAGCTTACCCTTCCCTCTCCCCGTGTCCTCAAGTCCATTCTCTACGTCTGTGTCTTTATTCCTGTCCTGCCCCTAGGTTCTTCAGAACCACTTTTTTTTAGATTCCTTATATACGCGTTAGCATACGGTATTTGTTTTTCTCTTTTTGACTTACTTCACTCTGTATGACAGTCTCTAGATCCATCCACATCTCTACAAATGACCCAATTTTGTTCCTTTTTATGGCTGAGTAATATTCCATGGTATATATGTACCACATCTTCTTTATCCATTCATCTTTCGATGGACACTTAGGTTGCTTCCATGTCCTGGCTGTTGTAAATAGTGCTGCAGTGAACATTGGGGTGCATGTGTCTTTTTGAGTTACGGTTTTCTCAGGGTACATGCCCAGGAGTGGGATTGGTGGATCGTATGGTAGCTCTATTTTTCCTTTTTGAAGGAATCTCCATCCTGTTCTCCATAGTGGCCGCACCAATTGACATTCCCACCCACGGTGTAGGAGGCTTCCCTGAGAAGTCTTTTTAGACTGAGCAGATATCAGATATTTGCTGAGACCAGACGTCACAGTTCCCAGGGCAGGCTGTGAAGTTCACAAAAGTTTCCTCTCTACAAAGTGCCCTCAGTTTGAGCTCACATGGACTCCCAGATCAACCGCCTTGGATCCTGCATCCTGCTTTGTCCACCCTCCTCCTCAAGGCCCCCGTCTTAGTCCATTCAGGTTGCCATCACAGAATATCACAGACTGGGGGGTCTCATAAGCAACAGACATTTCTTTCTCACAGTTCTGGAAGCTGAACATCCAAGATCCCAGTGAGGCAGATTCTGTGTCTGGTGAGGATGCAGTTCCTGGTTCCTGGACGGCGTCTTCTCACTGTGTACTCACCTGGAAAAGGGGCTAGGGCGCTCTCTGGATAGTTATCTTGCCAACTCGATCTGTATTAACATAACGATCCATATCATGAGTGAAATAACTCCTTGCTGCGTTCATTACCGTGAATTTTAACCACAATCTAAGAGTCAGCCTTATACTTTGCTTACGTACAAGCTTTCTCAACTTCTTCTGCTGTACTCAGCACCCATTTATGTCAAAGACAAATCTCCTCCGCTTGACTTTCTCTTTGAAGTGAAATGCAACTCGTTTGTCAGACAGGTGCTCTTCTGGAGGGTAAAATAACGATTTTTATTTTTGCAGTGTGTGTTCACAAGGTATCTCCTAAATCTTGATGCGAACCTGTGACAGTGGTGAATTCTTTGAACACTCAGCACGTTGAAACACTGTCCTGTGGATGTGTTCCCGCATGTTATAGTGTCAAACGGAGGACAAACCTAATGCTCTGAAATATAACGATGCTTTAAAATCCATCCACTGAAACACTCTGCTAACAGTCACCAAAACAGCTGGTATCTTTTGGAAAAAGCTCTTCTACGTCTGTTATTTTATTCCGAATCCTAAAGTGGGTGTGGTTGGCTGAATAAAGCCCCCGTCTCCCCAAAGATCCGATTCTCGAATGCTTGGAACTCATGAGTATGTTAGCTCATGTGGCAAAAGGGACATTGCAGGAGTGATTAAGGGTCTTGAGATGGGGAACTGACTCTGGGTTACTCAGCTGGTCCCTATATGTCTTGACAAGGGTCCTTGTAAGAGGCAAGCTGGAGGGTGGAGTTAGGGAAGGAGATGGGGGGGACACAAGTAGAGGGGGTGGAGATTGAGAGACAGAGAGAGATTGGAGGAGTGTGTGCTCCTGGTTTTGAAGATGGACAAAGGGGCCATGAGCCTGAGCCAAGCCATGGAGGTGGCCCCTAAGAGCTGGAAGAGACAAGAGGACAGACGCTTCTCTGGAGCTTCCAGAAGGAGCACAACCCTGCCCACCCATTTCAGAGTCTAACGACCAGCGAACACGGGTTGCAGGGGCGTACTGTGTGATGAGAAGGGAGAAGGGGCCAGAACCCCAAAGTGCAGAGTGAGTGAGCCCTTGGCTTGTTTGGGACTACAAGTGGAGAGGAGCATGTTGGTCCTCCAGAAGCTGGCATTTGGGGCTCATAAATCTCAGTTGGCCCCATCTCTAACCTGCCCTTGACGTGGGTTATTTTGTGACATTCTGAGCAGAAACTGCTGGTTGATAACTGAAGCCCATTCTCAGTTGAGCTCAGGGTTTTTGTTTTGTTTTTGCCTTTTGAAGAGGGTGATAATGTCCCCAGATTAGTGTACAAATTACATCTGCTAGCCTCTCATTCAACTAGGTGTGGCCATGTGACTAAGTTCACAGGATTTTAGTTAGGAGCATTGTGGGACATTTAGGAAGGCTGCTGAGAATATTGAGGTGGAAGGTAGGCCCTTTGGGCGTTGTTTTGTTTTGTTTTGTTTATAATTTTTGGCAGGGCTGCACGGCATGCAGGATCTTAGTTCCCTGACCAGGGATCGAACCCTAGCCCCCTGCAGTGGAAGTGCAGAGTCTTAACCACTGAACAGCCAGGGAAGTCCCAGAAGGTAGGCCCTTTGATTCCACACTGCTCCCTCATTTCTGCTTCCAGGGATGTAGACACAATGGCTGGAGCTGCAGCATCCAGCTTGAGCCACGTGGCAACCTTGAGGATGGAAGTCAACGTGTTGGAGTGTTAGAGCAGAAAGATCAAAGAAGTCTAGATTCCTGAGCATCTTGGAGTCACCACCGTGATCCTCATCCTTATTCCAAGTTGCCTGCGTTTTTCAGGTTTATTGTTTTTACTTTTGTCTTCTCTGAGCCTGATGCTCATCTGCTACTAATTCTCTTAAGATTAAGTACCTGGTGCATCTCGCAGAAACATCTGGCTGTCACCAAGCATTGTCCACTTTCGAAACATCTTATTGCGTGGTGATTTCAATTTTAAACCCACTCTGCATCTCTAGCTGATTTGCTCTAGATGCGAAGCTGCTGGTGAAGACTGTAATTACTTGAGGCAACCAAATGCTCCTGTAGTTTAACCCAGAATGGGATTATGTCATTGTCAGTTTATGGTGCCCCGTGGTCAGACTGGGAGGTGATGACTATGAGTCGACCCTGGGAAGGTGAGAAATCTGTGTGTGTGCACGTTTCGGGTGAACTTCTCCGGGGAGTGAAAGGAGAGAGACCCTCCGTTTCTCCCCAGAGCACCACCCCCTCCTTCAAGGGGTACGTACTGAGCCCAGAGTGTGAGAAAATGAGCAGTCTTCCAACTTACTCGGGAACGTGCACTTGCCATCCCTACTGGGGTCTTCGTAGAGCGCGGTTCCCACGCCGTGAAAAGCATAAAGCACCCGGTCTGTTACCACTACAGATGTCTGCTTCACGACATCTGCTTTATGACATTCATTCTTTGATGCCTGACCTTCACCTTTGGGGGTAGGGAAGGGTCAGAGAATGAGCTGCGAAAGCCTGGAAAGCCCATTAAGGAAACCTCTTAAGGTCACAGCGACCACGGGTAGTCAAGCTGAGCTGTGCTTTTCGGCAAGAAACACCCTCGGAGGCGTCTCTGTATTTTGGATGCAAGCCCCCTAATTTGCGCAGAGGTAAGGGAAAATTAAGCTTCCTATTTGAAGAACGGCGATGGTCTTCAATTAGGAAACTTCGGCCAAATGAAAAAGGTGGAAGCGACAAGGAACATTTGGCCCGTTGTATCAGTCAGGCTTTCTTTTCTTCCTGAATTTCACCGACCCATGCACCTTTTTGTACGATGATGGGGTGTGAGGCTGGGATTGAAACCGCCAGAAGTGAACACCACACTGAGCTGTAAGCCACAGGTCCCTGTTAGGCAGGCACCTGTCAGAGGCTGGTGGAGGTGTCCCACCCAGGTGTCCCAAAGGATGAGATTTTTTTGTTTGTTTGTTTGTTTACATCTTTATTGGCGTATAATTGCTTTACAATGGTGTTAGTTTCTGCTTTATAAGGAAGTGAATCGGTTATATGTATACATATGTTCCCATAGCTCCTCCCTCTTGCGTCTCCCTCCCTCCCACCCTCCCCATCCCACCCATCCAGGGGATCACAAAGCACCGAGCTGATCTCCCTGTGCTCTGCGGCTGCTTCCCACTAGCCATCTATTTTACGTTTGCTCGTGTACGTATGTCCATGCCAAAGGATGAGATTTAACGCAGGACCAATTACAGAGCATGGGCTCAACACACGACACAGGAGGTCTGGGGACATTTCTCCAGGATGCTGTTTCTGACTTTGGGCTGAAGGCACAGGGAGAAGAAAATCGCTGGAGGCTTTTGAGATACAGGACTGTGGAGCGAGCTCGGAGGGACATGCAGGACACCGTTAATTTGGGGGCATGTGTAGGGACCACTGTGAGCGTCTTGTCGGCGAGGTCCAGAACCACCTGTAGCCCTCGGGTGTCTGTCTGTCCTCCCGAAGCCAGGGCTCCGTGGAGAGTGATTCTGAAGACATCCCTGTTTCGGGACACTGAGCAAGGCTCACAAGGGAAGAGACAGGAGAATAACCAGCCGACCCTAGTCGGACAAACCAGAGTTCGGACGCACAATCAGTCACGAAGCTCTCTCCATCTCTCACGCACACACACAGCTCTCTCCATCACACACACACACACACACACACACACACACACGGAGACACAGAGCCCGCAACTCAGGATGACAGACTGAAAAGCAACCCTTCCAAGTGCCGGCAAACCAAGGTGACCCAGCATCTCCCCGGACCCGCCGCGGACTTTCAGGGCAGAGTCTTAAGATGTCAGTCTGGCTGAGCCAGAGCCCGACACGGACTCCGTTTGCATTCCATTTGCCATATTCCTCCTCCCGGAGCCTTGCTTCTGCTTCCGCAGGTAGACGCCGGCACCAGAGCCTTTGTCTCCCGGATGCAGGGGAGGCTGTTTTCTCTTCTAGAAGTGGGTCCCCTGGGTGTTCTGTGTTGCAGCCACCTCTTCAGAGCTCCCTGACCTTTGGACCAACTCCGTTATTTATCCTAGTCGGTTTCATAGCTTCTTGTAGCTGAATCACTCATGCGAGGCAGACTGCCTTCAGGCCGGGGATGTGAATTGCCCCACCAGGACCTGACAGGGTCCCTCTTTGGGCTGCGGGGTAGCTGGCTCTGCGGGGTAACTGCCCTATCCGTCCTTCTGCACGTGCAATTTGCTCCCCTCTCCCTCCTTTTTTAATCTTCAACTTGGTCTTTCCGGGTCCTCACCCACTTGGAGTTCCACGTGCTCTACCTCTGTTTCATTTCATCTCTGAATGCATGTTTTTAGGGAGCCTGGGTCGACAACGTTTCGGAGGTGTTAGAATTCAGTTGTGAAGTGATAAACCTTGGTCACAGACTCAGATCTGAGATGCCCCATGGATATGAACACGGGAAAGATGAGGGCAGGATGACTGGATGCGTTTCCTTGGAGTCCAGAGTTTAACCTGGTGTTCATTTCAGAGGCTCTTTCTTTTTTTTTTTTTTTTTTTTTGCGGTACGCGGGCCTCTCACCGTCGTGGCCTCTCCCGTGGCGGAGCACAGGCTCCGGACGCGCAGGCTCAGCGGCCACGGCTCACGGGCCCAGCCGCTCCGCGGCACGTGGGATCTTCCCGGACCGGGGCGCGAACCCGTGTCCTCTGCAACGGCAGGCGGACTCTCAACCACTGCGCCACCAGGGAAGCCCGAGGCTGTTTCTTAATGTAATTTCAAACACTGTGTATGTAGACCACATCTTCTTTATCCATTCCTCTGTCGACGGACATTTAGGTTGCTTCCATGTCCTGGCTCTTGTAAATAGCGCTGCTATGAATGTTGGGATGCATGTATCCTTTCACATTAGACTTTTCCCCGGATATATGCCCAGGAGTGGGATTACTGGATCATATAGCAAAGGAGCTGCTGTCTTGAAGCCAGGAGAAAGGGACGAAGTTTACAAGCTTGGGTCGTTTTAACCTTGGGTTTCCTAACTCTTTGGTGAATATAATCTCATCGTAGAAGCACCGTAGAACTTACTTTTGCTGCAAGAGAGCATCAGCGAGCTTGGTACATTCATCCCGGTTGTACATACAGAGAACACCAAGACTGTTTCTCTTCACCCTTCTAGAACTGAGATGACTTTTGTAAAACCCCAAACAAGTTGACTGACAGCAAAATCAAACCATGTGATGTACCACTTAAGGAACAGAACACATCCGCCACGGCGTAAGCTGAGTTCTGGTTCAGGTTGCTACGGCAACAGTTTTTTTAATTCACAGGTGAATAAACCCCACAGCTATCTTCCTTTATAGAGCTGAGGTTTCTAGAAACTAAAGTCTGCCTAAAAGCACACATGGAGGGCTTCCCTGGTGGCGCAGTGGTTGAGAGTCCGCCTGCCGATGCAGGGGACGCGGGTTCGTGCCCCGGTCCGGGAAGATCCCACGTGCCGCGGAGTGGCTAGACCCGTGAGCCACGGCCACTGAGCCTGTGCGTCCGGAGCCTGTGCTCCGCAACGGGAGAGGCCACAGCAGTGAGAGGCCCGCGTACCGCAAAAAAAAAAAAAAAAAAAAAAAAAAACCACACATGGAGAAAGTAAACATTTCGTTATCTATTAACAAAATCGCACATAGTAAATTCTGATCAGCTGTAATTATCTGGATGTTTTAAACAAAACCCTCTTCTTTCTTTCAAAACAACCCAACATCGTAAAAGCCAAGCATGCTGTATCCTTAGATGATCTCAGAATATCCCTAGTTTCCCACTTGACTGACACTGTTCGAAGTGAATTACTCACACATAAAATGCTGGGTTTGGGATTTATCTTTCCAAGATATATTTTTTTTTTCCTGGACTACCTAAATGTGTTGGCATTTTCTTATTGAAATATTGCATATACTCTCTAATTTGTTAAAAGGAAATATTTAAAAATAAGTTGTAAATCTGACAGTGTGTGAGCTGGGCCAAGGTTCTGCATGACATAGAAAGCAGCCCAGCTCCCCTTAGCCGATCACTCAGAGTTTCCTCCAAATGGATACCAACTCATGGTCCAAGCATCCCATAGTCAGTTTCCAAGGGTCAGAGCAAGGGTTGTCCAGCTCTGTGTGAAAATTTCCAGAATCACTTATTTCCAAGGCAGCCCATCTGATGTGCTGATACAGATGGTGAGACATTCTACTCTTGGGCTGGACTACGGTTGGGTTTGTTGTAAAGTTTACCTTTTATAAACTTTGTTATAAATTCAGCTCCATCCTAAAGAGCAGCCCAGCCCAAGGTGGACTTCCCCGTCCCTAGAATGTCCTTCCTGTCTCTTTCTGGAGTTGTTTGGGTCACACTCTTTAGGGCACAACTTGGATTTTCTTGATAGCGATGGTCACTCTTCATATGGCACACTCTGGGCTCTCAACATCCCATGTCAGGGCCACACGAAGGAACAGAGCCCTCCCCTAGATTCTGAACATCTGAGAGCATAATGTGACAAAGCATCCTTCCTTTCATGACTCTATCTTTCTAGCAACATTGCTTCTGGTTATATTCACTTGATAGCCTCCTGGTTCGGAATTGATTAGATGAGCCATATGGGATTTAAGGATGGTTAGACCCTCTTGGGTTGGTTGGATCTAACCTTTTCTGTGTTTCTTCAGTTCGGGGGAGATTTTCAAATGTTGGTCGTCCAAATATTCTTCCTCCTTGTCTTCCATTCTTTCTCTTCTTTCTGTCTGGGGCAATCACTGGAGTTCTGCTGGACTTTTATAATCTTCTGGATGCCTTTTGAAAGGCTTCTTGGAGGAGCGTCTTCTCAGGTGTATTATTGGTTCAACAATCCCCTGAGTAAAGAACACTGTCTAGTCACCTCCCATGTTGAATTATTTACCCCAGTTTTTTAATTTCTTAAGTCTAATTTCTTTTTATTTATTAATTATTTATTTATTTTTGACCACTGTGTGGCTCGTGGGCTCTTAGTTCCCTGGCCAGGGATTGAACCTGGGCCACGGCGGTGAAAGCACCGCGTCCTAGCCACTGGGCTGCCAGGGAATTCCTTTCTTTTTCACAAGTTTTAAAATTTTCCACAAGCTGGGACCATGGCAAAGGATGGCAGAAGTTGTACTGTCCAGTTTCCAGATTCAGGTTTTCTTTCCCTTTCTTTCTTTCTCTTTTTTGCTTGTTAATCTCTCATGAACCCACGTGGATTTAGCTGCATCGAAGACATTCATGGGGGACTTAACGTTACAGGGATATTGTGATATTTGTATTGACTGCTGTTGTGTTTGCGGGAGGATTCCCGGCAGTAATTGTGGAGGCATCCGGTACAGAATGACCTTCCCAAGTGGGGTTCGGGCCTCATAGTCTGCCATCCACTTGGAAGAGGGAGCCCTGATATCTGGAGAATTCAGACTCCTCTTTTCCCACTCCTCTGCCACACCAAGCTCCCCCAGCAGCAATCCACGTGTCTCTTCCAGGACGTGACGCTTCATTCTTAAATCTCACAACAAAGACTGCTGACAGGTCTTAATCTCCATTTTGTAGAGGAAGAGGAAACATTTTGAAAAAGCTTAACGTGCTCCAGAACCTTCGGCAGAGCTGCGGTTTACATCCTAGTCCTCACGCTTAGCTGTGTACCGTGGTCTCCTCCGTGCACCAGTGTCTCTCCGTGCACTCGTGCACACACCACACACATTTACACACACACCCACACATACACAACCACTGGCTCCTTTTGTTTCTTTGCTCTGGGCACAGTAATGAGCTTTTCCCAGTGTGCAAAGCAGGAATAGTTAAGTGGGAAACTTAACTTCCCGCTTAAGTTTCAGTCTCTCCCAAGGGTTTTTATTTATTTTTAAAAATGTTTTTGCCTGCATTGCTCAGCTTGCGGGATCTTGGTTCCCTGACCACGGATGGAACCCAGGCCTCGGCAGTGAAAGCCCGGAATCCTAACCTCTGGGCCACCAGGGAACTCCCCTCTTTTAAAAGAATAAGAAGTAAAGAGCATGAGACAAAGCTGAAGGGAGATCTCCCCGTCGCATCTTAGGGTGCGAGGCGACCTCCCACAGAAGGGTCAGTCTGGGAAGGATGGAAGCACCCACCAGGCAGGTGGTGGCTTTGGCCACCTCTGCACAGCAGCCCAGTTTGTGACGGGAAAGGGGATGGATCCAAAGAGAGATGGAGTGAGTTTGCCTATGAGTGACTCGTTTTGTTTTGTTTTGTTGTTGTTGTTTTAAGATTTAATTTTATTTATTTATGTTGGGCTGCGTTGGGTCTTCGTTGCTGCGCGCGGGCTTTCTCTAGCTGCGGCGAGCTGGGGGCTACTCTTGGTTGCGGAGCACGGGCTGTAGGCACGCGGGCTTCAGTAGTTGTGGCGTGCGGGCTCAGTAGTTGTGGCTCGTGGGCTCAGTAGTTGTGGCTCACGGGCTCTAGAGCACAGGCTCAGTAGTTGTGGCGCACGGGCTTAGTTGCTGCGCGGCATGTGGGATCTTCCCGGACCAGGGCTCGAACCCGTGTCCCCTGCATTGGCAGGAGGATTCTTAACCACTGCGCCACCAGGGAAGTCCCGTGACTTGTTTTTGATGCTGCTTCACCCACGACTGCCAACTGGACACCCAGGCATCGGTAGAAATCAATGAAATAGATTGAAATGCGTGAATCATCATCCAGAGACAGCATGCAGAGTAGATGCTGGAGGCCCCAGAGCTCCCTGAATCTGCGTCCCAAGGCTTTCCAAACGCTCTCACATCCTGTTTTCACAAACCACAGAGAGGAGCCAGCGTAATTTCCACCCAGTAGACATAGGGCCGCTTAGATCAGCTGCAGGCAAGCAGCAGCCTCCCACTCCAGCTTCTGCAAGAGTTGGCTGGGAGGACAGTTAAATGGTCCCAATCCACTAATGAATATACAAAATGAAATTATCCTTTCTGCTTGGCCATTGCTCCCCAAATGTGTCATTTTCTCATTCATGTAGCTGTTAGCCATGATCAAGTGGAAATTTATTTATTATTTAATTTTTAAAAAAATTTTAGTGGAATATAGTTGTTTTAAAATGTATTAGTTTCAGGTGTACAGTAAAATAATTCAGTTATACACGTATATATTATATATCTTCTTTTTTTACATTCTCTTCTTTTTTACATTGTGTCTTTTTTTTTTTTTT
>RJWK010073733.1:0-10184 GCA_004363435.1 Platanista minor | reverse complement strand
GTCGAGCCGACCTCCCCCACCCCAGCCCCGACCACCCCCCTGCACCCCTGACATCCACAGCGGGGAGCTGGCCCCCTGCCCGGAGAGCCGGGGACTTGCACACCCTCTGCCTGTGCAGAGCCGGGACTCTTTTCTCCCCGTCCCTCCTGAGACCCCCAGCAAGTTCCCCTCCCTCACGGCCGCTCCCGAGCTACTTGGTCCTCTGAGAGCCCCACCTGTCTTGTCGAGTTAGCCCTGAGTGCCCACGGCGAAGGGGGCTGCCCTCTCTCACCGCTGGGCCCCTGCAGTGCCTGGCTCTCAGGGCCTCGGTCAGGGTCTCTGGTCAGCAGTCAACACCTCTTGTCCGTGGCCATGGCTTCACTAAACTCCCGACTGTCGGGCTAGATTCTCTGGAAGAAAGAGAGGCCTGCTGGCCCCGCGGGTGTCTCTGAGGACCTGGGTCCCGGCAGAGCGGTGGCACGTCGATGGGGGGCCTGGGGGCGAGTTCCAGCTCTGTGCTGACCTGTTGGGGGAGCCCAGGGCAGTCACAGCCTCAGGGTGCCCCCTGCACCATTCGGAGGCAGGCAGTGTGTGACCACAGGGGCGGCTGCAGGCACGTAGCTGCTTCCCATCCCTCCCGTGGCTCCTGAAATGTCCAGTCACCTTCCCTGTGGAGGACCCTGGGGTAAACTGAGGCCTGGGCTGCCCTCACGATGACCCAGAGGGACCTCCGGAGGCGGTTCTGTCCCTGTGCCGGGTCAGCTCTGCCAGGACTGCCGACTACGGCTTGAACAACACACGTTAACTTTCTCACGGTTCTGAGGTCTGGAGGGCTTCATGCCGAGTGGCTTGGGATCCCAGCCCCACTCCTGTAAATGGCCGTGATGTGTCCTGTAAGGGATGGCCAGGCGGGTACGGCCATGAGAGGAGGCTTAGGAGGGACAGGGAAGCAGAGCTTGTTACACTCCCGGATCCTGGAGGCCGGAGGCAGGGCCAATGGCAGAGGCTTCCTGCCCTCCGGTCACTGCCCCCTGCCCTCCAGAGCCCCCGGGGGTTGAGAGAATCAGGCACGCCAGGTCCCCAGTGCTCTGAGCTTCACCCAGCAGTGAAGCGGCCAGGAGGCCCACAGGACACCAGGGTCATGGACAGTGGGATCCGAACAGGTGCTCAGGGCCGGGGGGTGGGCATCAGGGGTTGGTGAGGGTCTGACCCCCGGGGTGGGCAGGCGAGCTGAGGACCCTTGGGAGGGAGCGCTGCCCTGGGGGATGAAAGCTGGAGGCAAGTTCGGGGGTCCTCCCCGTGAGTTGTGAGGGTCTCTGAGGGGGAGGGGAAGGGGCAGCGACCGGGGGCTGCAGGGAGGGGGTGGGAGGAGTTAATGGGCCACCATGGCGCCCGGATGTGGCCGAATTAATGGATGGAAACGCTCAGACAGTGGGTATTAAACAGACTCATAAAATCCCAAACCAAAAACCATGCTGAGCTTCCAAATTGACTCAAACAAGCAGCGAATAAAAGTCTAAAATTATTGAAAACCTTTTAAGAGGATTACTCTGCAGACCTAGTCAGACCACTTCAGCTCTCTGTAAAGATGTTAACGGCTTTTTTTTTTTTTTTTTTTTTTTAACTTCAGTGTTTCTAACAAGAAAACATTTCACAGCGTTTTCCCCCACTGAGCTTATCATTTTAGGTCACTTTTGAAATGGAAGGCTGATTTTTTAATAACTTACCAAACACAGCTGAAGAATAGACGTGTCCTTTTCATAACGTGGCATATGCAGCACCTGCGGGGGAGGCCCTGCTGTGGTGGCGGACCCCTCGGGGACCCATCTTCTCTTCAGCCCTGAGCTGGTGGCCACCCCAGCCCAGAGCCACTGCGCAGGGTCTCAGCAGATATCACCAGGTGCTCCGGGCAGAAACGCTTTGAGTCCTTGGAGCAGAAGCTCTTGTCTCGACGAGAAGGTATAGTCTCATCCGTGCTTTGTCCATGGGCGGCAGGCTGGGAGCTGCTCCCTGACCTTGAGAGGCTCAGGGGCAAAGCAGCTTGGGGGAGGCCAGCCAGGGTGGGTTGATGGAGCCCCTGGCCCAGAGGGAGCTGAGCCCCCAACTGTGTGCGTTTACCAAAGCTACAGCACGTTCGGGGGCCCGCCGATGCTGGGCCTCCCCTCCCAGGGGAGACTCTGCTTTCCAGGGCCGACCCCAGCCTGTTCTCCAAACCTGAGGGTCGGGAGCGGAGGGTCAGGTCAAACCTCCTGCAGCCCAGACCAGTGGGGATGCTCTTAGGATGCCCTTGATCCCTGGATCCTGGCTCATCTCAGGGTCAAGATCAGTGGAGCTGGGAGGAGGGGGCGGGGAAGAGGTGCTGGACAGGCCGCCGGCACGGAAGCTGCACCCCGAGACTCCAGAGTCAGCAGAAAGCCCGCCACTTCTGGCGGGCCAGACCTCGGGCCCCTTCCCCTCCAGCTCTCCCCGTCACACTCTGTCCTCTGGGCCTCTCCCAGGTGGGAGGACCACAAGCTGAGAGCAGAGCTGGGGGGAGGGAGAGCTCAGGCACTTGCAGTGGGTGCCAGGCTCCCTCCCAGGTCCAGCAAAGTTCTGGACCAGCTCGTGGGCTGGCCCCAGCCAGGCAGTGGCTCTCTCAGCCTCTCCAGAAACCCCCGTGTGTCACACAGGGTGTCTGCAAGGAGCCGGGGTGCTGTGTTCCTTGATGTTTCTCAAGCTCCGGGGGATCCCCGTCTTGTCTGAGGGAGAGGCCGTCCTAGCCGTCCTGGGGTGGGGCAGCCGACCCGGGAGACTGGCCAGGGCAGGCCCACGGTGGACGTGGGAGCAGGTCGTCGGTGGATACTCCCCTGGCTGACACAGGCCCGTCTCCATCTCGCCTCAGGTCCATGCAGCCCAGGCCAGTGTGACAAGGCTGCACCCATTAAGTCTTGTTCCCTGTGTCTTTTCTATGTGGATCTCCACATAGAAGAGCTGACGGTGTTCCGGGGTGAAGGCCTCACGAACCGCAGTGCAGGTCCCACCACGACACCTCACTTTTGGGGGCCAGTGAATCTGGGGGAAAGATCAGAAAGTTCCCCCTAAATGTGCCTGTTCTTCATCTCAGCCAGAGAATTTGATTCCCCACAAGGTTGAGGTACAGGTTTAGTTTCTCCCTCTATTTTATATTAAATGAGTCTATACATATTTCCCTTTATAAGAAAAGTAAGTGCATAATGAAAAAAGGAAAGGAAAGTCAGTACTGAAGACTATTTATTATTTGAGGGCAGGGGCCATGTGTGGGTCCCTGGAGATGAGATGGGATGGAATCGGGCATTCCCCTGTCACCACCCTCTCCATGGAACACGGCCTGGGTGACTGGGCCTGTGTGAACCTCACAAAAGGAAATTCAAACAGTACATCAAGGTTGGAGAAGAAGAAAGACAACGGCTGTTTCAGACGTGACATGAATGTGTACCTGGAAAATCCAAAGAAATCTACAAACTGTTCTGTTTAACAAGTGATCTCACCCAAGTCACTGGATTCAAGGCCACTTCATTAGAAAAGCAACAAACAGGGCAGTACTTTACAATGCTACTGGCCATGACACCCAGACATCAGATACTCAGGACCAACTCTGACCCTGTGTAGCACCTCCAGACTACACAGTAGAACCCACCGCTGAGAGAAATTACAGAGGTAAGTGGACAGAAAGGCCGAGTTCATGGACAGATTCCCTCCACATTTAAAGATATCAGTTCTCCCTCAAATAACATGAACATTGAAATCTGACCTCAACTATAATCTTGGTAGTTTCTTCCTCCAGAAATCAGCAAGCTGATTCTAAATTCCACCGGACAATTCAGAATCCAGGAGAAGGGCAGAGCAGAGGGTCTGCAGATGCCAGGAACACCCACCTATGTTATTATTACCACGAGCCTGTAGGAAAAAAGGTAGCACGACCTCGGCGCAAAGACAAGCACACAGACCAGTGGAACATGAGATAGATTCCAGAAACAGACTCTCCTCGTCTATGATGAAGAAAACACTCCTGCAGTGGATGCCACAGTCTTCAGTAAAAGGTTATTCACTGCAAACAGTCAAAACACTTGAGTAGATCCAAGTGGCTGATAGATGCACCGTAAGTTGTTTGATTTCTTTAACCAATTCTTTCCAATGATGATGCACAGGAGGGCAGTGAGGCCAGCTTAGAGGGGTCTCGGGCACGAAAGTGTGAGTCAGTTTCCCAGAGGCCGAGCACCGGGACCACTGGGCCCTCCCAGGGCTACTCGCCTGGGTCATCCCAAGCATTGCAGTCACTGCTCTGGTGGGTCCACCCCAGTGGGTACCACACAGGAGTGGTGAGGCCGGGAGGGAGCGAGGGAGGGGTGACCCCCAGTGCCTTCCCACCTCATCACACAGACATGGTCCCCAGTGCAGTGCAGGGATGTGAGGGCCCAGCTGTCCAGGGGGACCCTGAGAGTCGTCCTAACAGGAAGGTTGCAGAGGTCGGGTCGATTTTCATTTCTGTCTGTAGATGAAAAAATTTATCAATCTGTCTAAGAAAGAAATGGAACATTTTATTCAAGCCAAATTGAGGATTATAACCTGGGAATAGCCTTTTAGAAATCTCAGAGAACCATCCCACCTGTTAGAGGTCTAGCACAGTCATGTAGGTTTTTGAGACAGAGGGCTGTCCGTTAAATGACAGATTATTGACAGTTTGCACAATCCATACCTATATGTACAAAGTGAGTAGTGGGTCATGGATCATCGTGGCCCCTTACAAGATTAAGAAGGAAGGTTATCTCTGAGGGAGTTGTTTTGCTTCGCTAAGATAATGTTGCTCCTTATGGTTGAGCAGGTTATTTCTGCCGACGTGGAAGGTTTGGTCGATGTATAATGCAGGTACACAATGCACAGTGGGGGTAGAGAGGGGGCCAAGGGACAGAGAAAAATTTTGATGTTTAGATTTTCCATGACTTGCCTTAGAATACAAAATTTTATTTTATCCTGTCCCAAGTGGTTTAATGGAGAATAAAAGTGGGGATGGGGGTGGCTTCCTGGACCTTAAAGGGTTAAGACTTGGGTACCTGGGAACTCCCTTGAGATTGAGTCACCCTCCCCGACACCAGCAGATGAGGGAGATCACTGATACCTCAGATTCTTCCCCCCAGTTTATAAGCCCGGGGTGCCCGGGTGAAGAGCCCTTTATGAAGTTTGAGGAAAAGGCACTGTCTCTTGCCCTGGCTCCTGAGTCCAGGCAGAGACACGCAGCCTCTGGAAGGGAACCCAGGGCTGTGTCTCTCTGATCTGAATATTCAGGTAGGAACAGTGGCCGTGCCCCTGAGCGAGCTGATGGAGGAGGGTCTGGGGGGCTGGGAGACAGTTAAGTGTGGGGACCTGTGATCCCTTCCTTCTCTGAAAAGTCATGTCCCTGCTTTCTTATTGACTAATTAATTAATTTTAATTTTCCAAGCTCTCTTCCTAAGTTTTGCTGGCATCCTCTGAAGGGACCTGTGTTATGAGGGGAGGGAGAAACGGCTGAACCTGGCACCTCTCCACCCTCCTTCTGTTTCCCAGAGTCCAACTAAACCCTGCCTTCTCCAGGAAGCCGCCCAGATTGCCCTGACCATGGGCATCACTCCCACGCAGCAGAATGTCCACTTCGCTGACTAGGCAAGGCTTGGATGCTGCCTGGCATCCTCTGACCATCCACACTGGGGCTTTGTCCCGAGTCGGGAGGAGTCCTCGACCCAGGCCCCAGGCGGCAATGTTCCTGTCCAAGCCCTCATTCTTGAATCAACCATCACAGAAGGGGCCGAGCTGGCTTAGATGTGGACAGTGGGAATGTTGTAAATAGTCCACAATAGTCGGTGCTCTTAGGTGGCCGTTTATCAGAAATCTGCATCGTTTAGTGCTGGTGCTGCCAAGGGAGAGTCCCCACCTTCTGGCCTGGCTTCCCCCTCTTTCCCTGACCTCCATCTCAGCTGAGTGGGGCTTAGGGGCCCCTGCACCCCGGGAGGGTGGCTGTGCACCCCTCCCAATGCTGCTCCCTCCCGAAGCTTGGCCAAGCTCCATCCGCCTTCCCCACCAGCAGGGCCCTGACCTGACCATCTGGGTCCAGCCGAGCTCTGGCCACTGGTAAGTAAATGGTGCCAAACTGAGGGGTTCTGTCAGCCAGCACTGGAGGGTTCACAGGTGGAGAAGTTTGGGGAAGCCGGTTCTGGAGCCAGAGGGCCCCGTGTGGCCTGGCTTAGAGCTTGGCTGTGAAGTGAGCGCTTGCGGTAGCCCAGCCACGGCAGTCAAGGCCCCGCCTCTCAGCTCCCTTCCTGCCTGGGCTGTGGTGCCTCGAGGCTCAGACTCATCTAGGATGCCCCATAGGGGACGTATCATCCCTGATCCACATTCGAGGATTAGGAGCCTTGCCCGGTGCCCTAGCGTGAGCTGAGGTCTGTCCAAGCCCACGTTTGCACCTTGAGTGTTCATTCTGTTACCTGATCATCGTCTGGGGGCCTGGCCTCACTCGGAAACACGTTGTAACCTCTTAAGTTTGCAGGTGAATGACTCGGCCTGTCAACTACACTGCGGCATCCTTGATGCATGAGGCCATTCTTTTATTCACACAAATCCCAGGAAAGGACACAGGTGGTGCCCACAAGTATAGGTTCTTTTGCCCAAAGCTCTGTTCTTCACTCATGGCTGGATGGGAGTTTTGGCCTCCAGCCCATCAGGCCCAGAGGGTGAGTCCTTCAAGGCCTCAGCTGCCAGAGGAGCCCCAGCTGGGTGAGTCCGTCGGTCCGTGAGAAGACAGAACCTGGCCGGAGCCCTGGCCTCGTGGGACCTGGACAGCCTGCTTCCTCCCCTACCTAGAGGTGTCTCCGTGGCGGCACACCTGCCCAGAGGCAGCAGGAGATGGGGGCATCAGACAGGGCTCTCCAGGAAGTGGATGCTGTGAGTGGTGGGAGAGGGCTGTCTCTGGGGGGCCAGGGGTCACACTAGCAAGAGAGAGCCCCACCTGTTCCTGAGGCTACGGAGCCGTTTGTGAGGCCCCACATTTTCTCATGGAAACACAGCATGACGCAGCTGGACACGTGGCCTCCATTCCAGACACAAGTTTGCACAATCCTGAAATGTTCCAAGAAGACAAAACTCAATAAATGATTTTAAATTGTGTGTGCTGTGTGTGACACCATGGGTTGTGTGCTCATCTGTCAGACATGGGAGGAGCTGCCAGGCACGTGGAAGAAATCCCAGGTACATCACCGTGGCACTTCCGAGAACTGTTCCCTGAGGGATGGAAACCAGGCTCAGGAACAAGCTGCGCGGTCATCTCGGAGAGTCAGCTGCAGCCCACAGGCCAGGTCCCCAGACACCATGTGAAGCTGGGGGATTGTCAGAGCTGAGGTTATGTGATCCTCAACCTTAAACATGCAAGGGCCTCTCCTCGGGAGGCTCAGGCCTGTGTGTCGGCTTTGTTGGTCTGGAGCCTGCCCTGTGCCCTATGCCCTGTGCCCTACGCCCTACGCATTTACCCATGATCAATGTGAGGCTGTGTTCTTTGTCATTTGTCCTAAATAACACTTCTGTGTTTTTAGTCCAAAGAAAATTTTGAAAGACTTAGCAAAGAGAAGTACAAATATTTACTCATAGCCCTCAAATATTGAAAGACACCTGATACATATATACATACATGTACACGTATAAAGATGCATCTGTATTTACATATACAGAGAGATGCATCTATTACCTATCTACCTATCCATCTATCATCTGTCTATGTATCTATCGATCACCCATCTATCTACCATCTATCTATCTATCATCTATCTAACCTGTCGTCAGTATCCATTAATTTATCATCTGTCTATTCTCTTATCAATCTCCCTCTCTCTCCCCCTGTCATCCCGTCACTCCGCCACACCTGCATCTGGAATGTGATGCTGACCCTGGCGGGGAGGTGTAAGGTCTCCGTCCTTACAGCCGACAGGCGGCAGCCCGGGACGGCCGCCCCGGCCAGTGAGGGCAGGGTCCGCAGCTGTGCCAGACCAAGCCTGGGCCCCAAAGCCCCCAGTGGTGATTTGAAATTCACCCCGAGTGGAGCTCTTGAAGGGTTTCAGGTTGGCATGTGCCCACCCTAAAGACGGGGGTACGGAGCACTGGGGCACATGGTGGGGCAGGGGTCTGGGGCAGAGGGCGTCTGGAACCAGTGCACTGGCTGTGGGGTGATGGGTGATCAGGAATTTGCCGTTATCGAGAATAGAAAGTGCAGGGCCTGGTGACTGACTCAGCGCTCACCGGGCAGAGCTGGGTCCTCGGCCCACACCTCCTCCCCCGAGGGCTCCTGGTGGCCACCGAGCGGGCCATGAGTCCCCATCCTGCCCTCCACTCTGTTCCCTCCACTCCGCTCCCACCAGAGTTTTCACCCTCACTCACCTCCCACTTCTGGAAGTTTCAGGCTTTGACCCTAATCCTCTGCGCAGCTTCCCTGTGCGCGGGGTGCCTGGACACTTGTTGAGTACACCCCACGGCCACCTTGTCACTCTGTCCATCATGTCCAGGCAACAGGGGCCCCAGAGTGTCTGTCCTCTCTTGTTAGAGGAGAGGCCACTGCAGCCTGGGGGTGGGCTGGTCCCCAACCCCGGAGACACACACGCCTCCAACCTCTTCATCTGAAAACACACCGACCGTCCTCTCGGGGGTGCCCTGGGCTCCTGGCCACTGGACTTCCTTCATGTCGGGGGAGGCTGGACTCCGACACACTGTGGCAACATCCGTGTTCAAAACCCCCAGGGTCACGCTGTGGACCACTGCCCGCCAACCGTGCGGCCCTCAGGGCCCTCTGTGAGGCTCTCGCAGGAGGGCAGTTACCCGAGGGGGGCTTCAGCCTCTGCGGACCTTGAAATGCTGCACCTGTGCAGCACCCTGAGGGTGAGTCCACCTTCTGCCCACGACACTCGGCCGGAAGGAGACCCCCTGCCCAAAGCCTCATCCCGCCGTATCTGCTGGGCCGGGGAGGGGCTTGCCTGCCGGGCGCCCATCCTGGCCTTGGCGAAGGGATGACAGAGGGGCCAGGAGGGCGAGCCTCTTTCATGTCCGTGGGGATGTCCATGTCAGAACCCCGCCCTGCCCACCTGCCCGCAGCCCCTCCAGCTCATTTCCTGGAGGCGGCAGCTGTGGGGCGATGTGTCTCGGGACAGAGGGCGCGGGCGGGAGGGGAGGGCAGGGCAATCACTGCAGCCACGGTGGCATGTTATCCTATTACCACTGAGCACAAAAGTTTGTGAGGTTTTGCCTCCAAAATGTCATGTCAGACAAGACCTGGACTTACTCCCGAAATTTTTAATCTTCACAGTGGAACAGGCCGCATCTCCTAATAGGATAGGCAGCTTATTGTTGGCTGCGGCAGCTTCGCTGCCCTTTCCTGGCCGAGCGACAAAGCTGGGCGGTGTCTGGAAGGTGTCGAGTCCAAATCCCATTCTCGGGGCCTGGATGGGCACGCTCTGCTCTGAACGCCTGCAGTTCGCAAGGCCATGTGTTTAGCACAATTAAGCCAGAGGATTTACAGCTTTGGTGGAGAAGGTGATAAATACAGAAGCTCCTGGAGCTCAGTTCCAAGATATCATGCCAGCCGAACGCTCCTGAAATAAGCACCGTCCCAGAAATTGCTGTGCACTCCGCTCTAGCCGGCCCACCCCACTAGCCACTGTGTCGTGTGTGCACCCATTTCTCAGCAAAGCAATGACGGGTCCTTGGAAAATCCGGGACTCCCACCTACAGGAAAGCCCTCTGGGCATTTGTTGGGATACCTCTCCCAACCACTTTTCTTTCAGTATTTTTGTAGAGCTGTGATTATATCTTTGTGGATTTTTAATCCTACTTTTCCAGCTAACATTAAAGTCTGAGGATTTTTGGATGTAACTGAGCTCCTGGCTGTCCTTTTCCAGGGGTGTGTAGTATTTCATTGCTTGGATGTCTCATACTTTACAGAAGCATCCCACCATCATGACAGGTATTTCAGTAACTGCATCTGTGCATACACTTTTTTTTTTTTTTTTTTTTTTGGCAGTACGCAGGTCCCTCACTGCTGTGGCCTCTCCCGTTGCGGAGCACAGGCTCCTGACGCGCAGGCTCAGCAGCCATGGCTCACGGGCCCAGCTGCTCCGCGGCATGTGGGATCTTCCCAGACCGGGGCATGAACCCGCGTCCCCTGCATCAGCAGGAGGACT
>RJWK010073732.1:0-10162 GCA_004363435.1 Platanista minor | reverse complement strand
CGTCCCCTGCATCGGCAGGCAGACTCTCAACCACTGCGCCACCAGGGAAGCCCCCACTTTCTATGATTAATGGCTTTCAGGAAGGATTTTGCTTCTGCTGGATGTTGACAAATTGTGGGATGGACTGAGGCCACAAAACCTGTTTTCTCTTGTGGATTCAGTGAGGTTTGAACCCAGGTCTCCAGAGATGAAAAATTACTTCTTTACCCCACTACATCAGGAGCCTCCCCTTAATCTGCAGGTTCTCTAAATATTTTTTAAAATTTTTATTGGAGTATAGCTGATTTATAATGTTGTGTTAGTTCCAGGTGTACAGCAATGTGAATCATGTATACATATACATATATCCACTCTTTTTTAGATTCTTTTCCCATATAGGCCATTACCGAGTATTGAGTAGAATTCCCTGTGCTATAGAGCAGGTCCTTATTAGTTATCTATTTTATATATAGTAGTGTGTATATATCAATCCCAATCTCCCAATTTATCCCTGCCCCCCATACCCCCTGTTAACCATAAGTTTGTTTTCTATATCTGTGACTCTGTTTCTGTTTTATAAGTTCATTTGTATCATTTTTTTAGAGTCCACATATAAGTGATATCATATATTTGTCTTTGTCTGACTTATTTCACTTGGTATGATAATCTCTAGGTCCATCCATGTTGCTGCAAATGGCATTATTTCATTCTTTTTTATGGCTGGCTGAGTAATATTCCATTGTATATATATACCAAAACAAATGTTAATTTTGAATGACATGACATGTCTTAAATTCTCAACAATGCTTTCTTTCTTTTTTTTCAACAATGTTTTCTTAAAGTTTCTGTCAGAATTCCTGCTAAACTTCTTGTCATCTCTGTTTTTATTTTAATTTGAACCAAAGACATTTAAGGTTGATAATAATTTATTTCCACCTAAATAGTATTTATATTTAGCTAGATTGAGATATTACTATAAAGCCCAGCTAGTGAATTTCCCTACTTTCTTCAAAAATAATAAAAAAATTGTCCTTAATCCTAAGAATGCTATCATGTTCTTTCCTCCCTGGCATTTAAATCAATGTAAAAATGTCCCTTGGAATCATATCTCTGGGGGACTGCAAAAGAAATAAAACACATGGTGTCCTCACAGGGCTTGTAGTCTGGTTTGAGAAACAAGATTGACACACTTGAAACAAATTATAACATACATCTGATTAAGTATAAGATGAGAAGTACAAGCAGTAGTTGCTGAAGATCCTGCTTTGCATAGTTTATTTTGTGTATAGTAGAGGCTTGAGTGATTAGGAAATTTGGGGGAAGTATGTGGGACTAAAACTGGATCCAGAAGGATAAGTGGAATTTGAACTGACCAGGGAATAAGGGAGAGAATTCTGGGTAGGAGGGAAAAGGCCTGGCCTGGCATGTTAGGGGCAAGATGCTTTTAGGAAACAGACCAGAGAGTAGGATCTGTTTTGTAATCAGTGTCCCTTATGGTTTTTATCCGAGCACTTCCTGACTTCCCTGAGTCTTATCTTGGCAATGAATTGTCATTGGTTACACTTCTTTTCTTTCCTTATGGGAGAATCTCCATAAGACCAATCATCCATTCTAGTCTACCATTCAGTCCTTGACGGCATGGCATTGGGAAGGTTCTGTGGGGATGCATTTATAATAATGATAACCATCTTTTACCCAGCGCCTTTTAGGGACCTGTATCAGTCAGAATAGGCTAGGTTATAGTGCAGTAACAAACATCATCAAAATTTCAGTAGGTTAAAAGAAGAAATATTTATCACTCATGCTATATTCCCAGTGTGGGTTGGGGAGGGAGGTGAGAGGCAAGATCTCACCTTCTTGCTGTCATCCAGGGACTCAAGATGCCCTTGCCTCAACTTAGATATACCATTGCCATTCATCAGAAAGGCCTGAATCTTTTCTAAACCTTCTTTTTAACTCACTGAGGATTCATCGTCTATGACATTTTCAGAGCCACTGGTGAATTTTTTAGTATATTCCACATCTTATGGATGAAGAATTTCATAAGTTTGTTACCCCTTGCATCAATGAGTGTGTAAGTGCAAGACAGCCATTGTGGTTTTCACCTGGGAATCCCTTCTAAGTTGCTATTGGGCGTAAAATGTCTATCTTAACAGTAAAACTAGATGTGGGGAAGATAAAACTCTTGGACCTGGGATGAAGGCAGCATGGTGTAGCAGAGCAACGATGGGACTAGCAGCCTAGAGGTATGGGTCCAAGTCACAGCCCTCCTCCTCCTACCTATGTGACTTGTGTGTCACTTCACCTCTCTAAGCTTCATTTTCTTCAATTATAATATAAAGGAGTTGGTCTAGATCACTCTTAAGGTCTTTTTGAATACAGTGATCCTCTATTAGTATGAAACAAATAAAATTTAAGGCTAGAAATAGTTTCTGTCTTCTGAATTCTATAACTTGTTTATTTTTAAAGCTCTTCCTGTGGATGGAAGTTTGCTTGTTTTTCTTTAATGCAAGGAGTGTTAGTGCTCCTTTCTCATACAATTAAGAAATATGGTCAACATTTTTCATCAGTTTAGATATGCTGTATTTATTTTCACAATCTCTCCCCTTTACTCTTGTTATTTCCAGTTTGAAATGGGGAAAGGGGACTGGGCCAAGGTCAGATGACACTTTGGCAGCTTCACTTCTAACCTTTGAGAGTCCCTTTCTCTTTCACCAAAGAACTCTCAGTTCAGAGAGTTACAAACCCGGTAATAACTGACCTCCGAAAAGGTCTGCTTCTTCCGGCAATTCTTCATGTTCCTGAAAAGGGCCACTTTAATGATAAGCTTCCATTTAGGTTTGAAGCTTAAAGTGCTTTTGGTTCCAGAGTTGTCCAGCCAGCTCTTTCTCTGCCTTGTTTTACACTGCTGGCAGCCTCCCACAGATGAAAAAGAAACATTTATTGGGCTGCTTCTACTTGTCAGACACTATAACTTACAGTGCACTCAGACAGAAAAATGTTCTATAAATATAGAATCATGTGAGGAATGTCCCAGAACCAGAGTCTTATCTCTAATTGTCAGTAGCATTCACTCAGGCTACCAGATACTATATCATAATCAAAAGGGCCAGAGAGTGGCAATATGGACAATATAAAACATGGACAATATAAAGATGACAAGTTAGTTAATAATGAATGAACATACACTTAAAACTGAGAAACACATTTATGCATACATACACACGTACAAATATACATACATAAATAGTTGTGTGCAACCGATG
Source organism: Platanista minor (assembly GCA_004363435.1). Taxonomy (NCBI): domain Eukaryota; kingdom Metazoa; phylum Chordata; class Mammalia; order Artiodactyla; family Platanistidae; genus Platanista; species Platanista minor. The sequence continues at coordinate 6,917 of RJWK010073732.1, read as the reverse complement.
GCTTATAGTCTGTGGGATATGACAGCCTCATCAGGAAGCTGATGATATCCTTGAAATGTGGTGTGTGGTTTTTCTGGGGTCCTGAACCCCATTTTTCTCTTTCCCACCCACCCTCGGCTGTCCTACTCACGGCAGAGCACCTTGTCTTGCTTGCTACATCCTTTTTCAAAGGAGGCTACCCAAGCATCATCCAGTGTCTCTGGTTGATTTCCAGGGATGGCTTTGTGTCCCATCTATGCATTGTGCCACATGCAGCTGCTGTTCCCCCCGTCAGCCTGTGGGGTGGCTACTGGATGCTGCACCTCTGCATCTAAGATGTGGCCTCTGGGATGCATTCTTTTTGCCATGATCCCCATCTCCCTGCACTTGGTGATGCTGGGTGATGCATTTTAATTCATTTTGGTAATAAAAATCATGTCTTGTTTAGACTGTAGAACTAAAACACTTTCCCTGTGAAACTGCTCAGCAGCACTGAGCCATACCACTGACAGGCTTTCTGCTCAACATTGTGCCACAGAGCCTCTTTAGAGGTTCGGAGGCTGAGAGGCTAAGGAGGCATCTGCATGTACGCGACTGGCAGCCTCAGGATCACACTGAGGGAACCCATGGGGGGCTTGTGGTTTGGCATGAGGTTTGAGGACTCATGTGGCTTATGAGAGCCACCAAAGAGTCCTGGGTACCACTTATTGACAACCCTGGGTCCCAGGTGAACTTGTGGAGAGGATGGAGATTGCTGAGCAGGTATTGGGGGAGCAACCCTTTTCCCTCTCATGCCCCTCATTTTCTTGTTTCCCTTCTCTATTTCTCTCCCTCCCTCCTGGTGGTTTTCCTGTTCTCCCTGCCCTCTGCTAACTCAATGTCTCCTTTGGCTTTGGCAGCTACTCAGGATTCAAGAATCCTTGAAATAACACACCATTGTAAAGCAATTATACTCCAATAAAGATGTTAAAAAAAAAAAAGAATCCTTGAAATGGGTTTATAGGGGTCCTGCAGACCTTCCATTTTGAGAGGGTAATGTTTTGGGAACTGGTAAATAACTTGGGGGATATTAACTGGCTGGAGTTTTCAAACTGAAGTAAATCCATGACCTCATAACAGATTGATGTTGATTCAGATGATATTAAGCTTATAAGATTCCGAGTCCCAAGTCTGGGTAACTTATATGTATTGAATACAGTGTGCATATGTGTGGAGGGGTGGGTGTGTGCTAGAGAGAGAGAGAGAGAGAGAGAGAGAGAGCATCCTTAAAAATGTGATAAATGCTGTTTCTACATTCCTTTTTGCATTCTTAGGCACACAGTCTTATATAATCTTACTTTCATAAGACAAATGAAACTCCTCCCTTCCTTTCATGGTTGATGTGTAATCCTAGTGAGATCCATGATTTGACATTTGAGTGCCTACTGTGTATGCAGATGTTACATAGTTTCAATATCATGAAAATGAATGAAAACCTCTGCATTTCACTGGATCTATTCCAGGAATTTGGCTTCTCTTTCTGTTGTCAATGATAAAAACCTAAAATACATTATATATTTTATTCTCTTCACCATCCCTTTGTGTGTTTCAATCTCACCCAGACTTGAACTGTTTTGCCACACACAGAAAACACAGTGAATTTAAAGATGTCAGTTTAAGAACAAAACCCAACTCAAATTAGTTTGGCATTTCTTTCCGATTTACCAGGATAACTTAGAGAATAAATCTAGAGCTGAGCATTTATTCCTCCTTGTCCTTTCATTTTTTATTTTATTTAAAAAATTTCTTCCTAAAGTTATCTGCTTGAATGATAGCACATTTTTTCTTGTCAGAGTTGATTTGATTTCTGGTTCCCTTGCCTCCCAGCCTACACTCTGTGTAATGTTGCAGAGGCGGCAGATTGATGGGGAAAGGATTCAGAATGTGCTCTGGATTTGGGTTTCAGTATGTGTGCTGTCTGCTGCCAAAGACATTTAGCAGATGGACTTGGGGAAGTGGGACTGGGCCTTGACAGGGAGGGGACCTCAGGGTAAGAAGCCCTTTTGAGCTGCGCTGGCTCTGCCTTTCCCATCTAGCCATTTAGACCCTGGCCCACTATTAAGTCTATCACAAGATTAAAGAGACTGAGTTTTTTGTTGTTGTCGGTGTCTTTAGTTTTCAGCAGTTTGATTAAGATGTGTATGGGCATAGATTTCTTTGTGTCTTTCTGTTAGGGGTTTGCTGAGCTTCTTGAATCTTTAGGTTTATATCTAGTGTCAAATTTGAGAATCTTTTAGCCATTATACCTTTAAATATTTTTTTCTGCACTGCATTCTTTCTCTTCCTCCTCTTGGATTCCAGTAACTGAGTGTTAGACCTCTTGATATTGTCCACAGGTCCCTGAGGCTCTTTTCATTTTTTTTAAAAAAAATTTTATTTATTTATTTTGTTTTTGGCTGCGTTGGGTCTTCATTGCTGCGCGTGGGCTTTCTCTAGTTGTGGTGAGCGGGGGCTACTCCTCCTTGTGGTGCGCAGGCTTCTCATTGCGGTGTCTTCTCTTGTTGTGGAGCATGGGCTCTAGGTGCACAGGCTTCAGGAGTTGTGGTGTGCGGGCTCTAGAGCGCAGGCTCAGTAGTTGTGGTGCACGGGCTTAGTTGCTCCACAGCATGTGGGATCTTCCAGGACCAGGGCTCGAACCCATGTCCCCTGCATTGGCAGGTGGATTCTTAACCACTGTGCCACCAGGGAAGCCCTCATTTCTTTTTCAAATAATTTTTTCTCTCTGTTGTTCAGATTGGATACTCTCTATTGATCTATCTTCAAGTTCACTGACTCTTTTGTGTGTTATATTCATTCTGCTATTGAGTCCATCTACTGAGATTTTTATTTTGTTTATTGTATTTTTCAGGTCTGAAATGTCCATTTGGCTCTTTATATATCCTATTTCTATGCTGAGACTATGTTTCTCTTGGTTTCAAGAGTGTACACTATTACTTCTTGGAGTATTTCTGTAATAGTTGCTTTTAAGCTTTTGTCAAATAATTCCAGTATCTTTGTCATGTCATTGGCATTTGTTGATTGTCTTTTCCCCACACCAAATGGGATTTTCCTGATTCTTCATATGCTGAGTAGTTTTGGGTTATATCCTGGGTATTTTGTATATAATATCATGAGACTCTGAGTCATGTTTAAATACTATAGATAATATCCATATATTTGTTTTTACAGGCACTTGACCTGGTTGGGTTCAGGTCTCAAGTTCCAGCCAGCCTTATATGGATTGTGGTTTCAGTATCAGTTCTGTTTTCAAAATCTTTGCAGTGTTCTTCAGATCTATCCCACACGCATGATACCAGTGGCCAGTCTGGCACCTGGTGGAAGTCTGTCTGTTAGCTTGGTTCTCAAAGTTTTTGATATGCTAATGGTTCAGATGCACGTGCAGATGCAAGTATCTAGGTATCTGGGGTAGGGAGGGGGTTGTTTCTAGCACGCGCACTGATACCAAAATCTGTGGATGCTCAAGTCTCTTATACAATGGCATACTACATACGGCCCCCAGTATCCCCAGTGTTCCGCATCCACAGATACCGAGGGTTGACTGTATTATCTAGCTCCCTGCATTTCTGAACCTAGAAAGGCTAGACTTTAGTTACTCTTGCTCTGCTTGTGTTTTTTTTTTTTGCGGTATATGGGCCTCTCACTGTTGTGGCCTCTCCCATTGCGGAGCGCAGGCTCCGGATGCACAGGCTCAGCAGCCATGGCTCACGGGCCCAGCCGCTCCACGGCATGTGGGATCTTCCCGGACTGGGGCACGAACCGGTGTCCCCTGCATCGGCAGGCAGACTCTCAACCACTGTGCCACCAGGGAAGCCCTCTGCTTGTGTTTTATGGCACCCTTCCCATGACTGTGTCCAAGTCCAAGGCCAAGCTGCGCGAGAAGAGAGAAAATACTCAGCAGGGTTTGGGGCCACAACCTCAGATCAGAGAAGAAACTTCCCTTTCCTCAGAGTTTTAGGTGCTTGTGGACTCCTGCTGTGGCTTCCACCACTGCAGTGGGATTGCCTGGGAGTTAGGATGCTAGAACGAAGGAAAAGAAATGCAAGGAGAGGGGGGAAATGGGGAAGCCCCCTGCTTTCTCTGAGCATTAGGAGACCCCTTCCCTCCTTGAGCCTGAACTAGAGGGCTTCTCCTGGAGCTCTCAGTCTGCAATGATGTCCACATCCAGTGTGCGGCTGCCTGAGTCGGGGCTTGAGAGGGATACCAGGAGAAAAACAGTGGTGACCTCACTGCAGGTCCCTGGTGCTTTGAGTTCTGGCCTTCAATCTGCCTGCCAGTATTTACTTTTCAGATTCCTCAAATAGCCGCCCTCTGCATTCTGTCCAGGTTTTATTGCCATATTCAGTGCCAGACACAGGGTGCGGGCGTGCTTATCCATGTTACCCAGAACTGAAACTGAGATTTTTTTTTTAATGAAATTTTTGCATGGGGTACCTGAATTTTAAATGTTACCATATAGTGTGTAACTGACCCCTGCTCTTTCCAAAGCAGGGCTGATTCTGAGAGAAAGTCCTGTTACATGAGACTGATGGGGAGAGGCATGTGAGCTGCCACCCAGAGACTCTGGGAGCCCCTAATCCCATTCGAGCGAAGTCCTAGAAACCATGGTTATCTCAGGGCATTCCAGAAAGACAGTGGCTGGTGCTTACCTGGATTCATGCTCTGCCCAGGTACCATTTTGTGCCTCCGCCTCCCCCAACAACTCCCACAGCCCCCCTTCTCCTTCTACAAAGGAGCAAACAATTTCCTTCAATCATTGTTTCCTGCCCACTGACAGATGCTCTTAATTAGCACAGAATTGCAGCAGAATTGCCAAATAAATAGATTTTGCTTGTTTTGAGTTTTTTTTTTTTTTCTAGAAAGCTTAGGCTTCCCAAAATCAACTCATCACACAGGCTCAGCGTATTATTTAGTTTGAGTCAAGGACTCACAACCTTGTTCTTTTCCACAGGCACAACCACAGCACAGAAAATCAATTGTTAGCCGTCTCTCCCAGCAGAAAATTGCTGGTTCTAAAACCTTTCAAGAGCTTACTAGCTGTGGGAATGCGAATTTGAGAGTACTGAAACATCGTAAAAATATCCCAGACACTCTACCAATTATCCATCACAATAAAGAAACTGATTATTTAAATCACTTATCATACAGTTTCATCCCCAAAGAACTGTAGCATTGAAACACAGAGGAGTGGGACCATTAGACTCCTTCTTTGGTTCTTATTTTAAAAGAAAGTAAAAAACATGCATGCACAAAACTTGCTTGTACAACTGATGGTGGAACTGTTGCTAACTGGACAATTTCTGTGTGGCCTGCATGAGGTCATTCATGAGTGTGGGGAAAACGGCCTCTGAAGAAGGAAGCTGTTGTTCCAGATTTCAAGGCAAAGAAAGCTTTTGCACAAGGCAGAATCGATGATTCTCTTTTCAGGTCATGGGTGGCTCTGCTTTTATGTGTGTGTGTGTGTGTGTGTGTGTGTGTGTGTGTGTGTATATATATATACACACATATATATATATATATATTTTAATGCAACCAGTTTTGCTTGGAGCTTATGGTCTTGAGTTAATATATTTCTATTATATACATATGTGTAGGCTGGTAGGCAAAAGAGTATTTTAAAAGATTGCTTTATTTTTTGCATTATCTTTTATTAGTAAAATCTTGGAATTCAGTTTCTTTGGCTTGAAAGAATCATTTTCTTTTTTTCAAGAAACAAATTTGATGCTGAAGTCATAAATTATAAAAATATGTGGAAGCCTCACGGCTGTGCTTGCTGCCGTCTTTAGAGCCAGATCCATCATCTCTGTGCACCAACTTGGGCTGACTCAGCGATCACTTTTTACCCTTTGGGAAGAGATGCTCAGATGTCTGCAAAATAGCCCCCAAACAACATGAGTTAGTTGTGTATAGAATCCTTTGCTTAGTGTTAATTTTTGGAATTTTTTTCTGTATAATCAAAACATTTCCCCTCGTTAGAAGAAACCAGTTCAGTTTGCAATGCATGTTTCCTGGAGGAAGTGCCAGATGACTCCTTCACAGACGAAAGCCGGTGGGGGCTGCTGCCTTTCCTCAGAAACCTGGGACCCTGCCTTTCCTGGGATGGCTGTCTTTGCTGCGGGAGGGGCTCCTCTGAATGACTGGCCTGGTGGTTTAGGTAGGGGGCCGGACCACAGATTGCAAAGGAATTGGACAACACCCCCACCCCACCCCACCCACCGGCCCTGCAGGGGCTCAAGAGCCTGGCCGCTTCTCTGTGGCAACGCATTGTGTATGCTCCATTTGACGTTTCAGCTCAAGCCTGCTGGGGACAGACAGACCAGCCCCCAATGACCCCAGTGACTGTACCTCCACCACCTTCTTCTTAAGCTGCTCCTTTACCCATCTGAAGAGGAAGTCGGGGTGACAAAAGGGACTGGGAATCTACCTTCCCACCTCCTGGGAGTGAGGGGGGTAGCCTTGTCCTGGCCACTTGATATTTGGAGCACATGGCTAACAGTGGACCCTGGCATTTAGGGAACTGTTTGAGGGTAAAATCATAATGATAAAATCTTTTTAAAAGAAAAAGATGGGTTTTTTTGCCTTGTACTAGTAAACACCAGCCATGGGTATTTTAAGGTGCTCAGAGAATTCTGTTTGTGGGATCTTTGAAGGACAAATATTGATGTGTGCACTAGAGAATTAAGACAAGTGATATTCCATTGTGTATATGTGCCACATCTTCTTTATCCATTCATCCGATGATGGACACTTAGGTTGTTTCCATGTCCTGGCTATTGTAAATAGAGCTGCACTGAACATTTTGGTACATGACTCTTTTTGAATTATGGTTTTCTCAGGGTATATGCCCAGGAGTGGGATTGCTGGGTCATATGGTAGTTCTATTTGTAGTTTTTTAAGGAACC
>RJWK010073731.1:0-10185 GCA_004363435.1 Platanista minor | reverse complement strand
GAACTGGAACTATACCATCAGCTCTTCTGGGTCTCCAACTTGCCCACTGAGATCTTGGGATTTCTTATCTTCCATAATTGTGTAAGCTAATACCTCATAAAAAGCCTTATATATATAAACACATACACACACACACACACACACACACACACACACACACACACCCTTTTGGTTCTGTTTCTCTGGAGAACCCTGACCAATATTTCTTCCTTATGCCCAAACCAAGAATAAACAACCCAAAACAACTGAAATGTACCAATGTTGAGGTAAACCAGACTTTAGCACACCGAGTACAATGCATGACTCAACAGCAAAAGCTACATGGGCAATGAGGCAGGAATGAATATTATCCAACTTCAATTAACTAAAGTCCATTCTAGTGGCTGTCTGTTACAGACTCAATGATTGTGTTCCCCTCAAAATTCATATGTTGAGGCCCTAATCCACATGTGATGGTATCTGAAGATGTGTAATTAAGGTTTGTTGAGGTCATGATGGTGAAGCCCTGGTCCAATGGGATTAGTGCCCTTATATGAAGAGACACTAGAAAGGAGACACTCATGTCTGTGCCTCATGAGATCCTGAACTGGTGCTAGACTCAGCTCCAGCCCTTCAAGCCACAGTCAGGAAGCAGCCCAGCACGTCCAAGGACCTGGCTGGGGACATGCACATCCATGCCTCAAGAACTAGGCCTACAGACTTCAGTTTTGGCTGTGGAATCTGAAACAGCTCTGGGATTTCATTCCAGCCAATCTCAGTCACAGTCCAGGGCTAGTCCTGCCCATCCAGGGACCCAATTAATGAACAGACAGCAGCCCTCTTAGGTACCTGGTGAGAGCCCCACCCATCTATGCAACTGGTAATACGCCTGCTGTTTAAGGACCCAACTGTGGACCCTGAGGCAGACTCCTGTCCTGGGGCCACCTCCTGAAAAAGGTACTGGAGGAAGTTCAATCCACCCAGGGACCAGTCAGCACCCATGCCCTACCAAGTCCGTGATAAAAAGTTCACCAACTGCAGGCCCTGATGCACATCCAGAAACAGCTTTGTAACCAGCTCCAAACCAGGCAGACTGAGATCCCAGAGGTAATCCCATCAGCACACTGAACAGACAGGAGGTGTTTACCAGCTGAAACCAGTCTGTAAAGACTGGTGCTCCTTCAAATGCACAGACACCAATGCAAGGCTACATGGAAGAATCAAGCAAATATGACAACAGCAAAAGAAACTAATAAAGTTCCAATAAATGACCCCAAAGAATGAAGATCTATAGGTTGTCTGATAAAGAACTCAAAATAATCATCATTAAGGAACTGAATGAAATGTGAGAGAACACAGGTAGCCAACCCAGCAAAATCAGGAAAACGAAGAATGAACATAAGAAGAAGTTTAATAAAGAAATAGAAACCATTAAAAGTAACCCGAAAAAAACCCTACAGAAGAATACAATGACAGAAATGAAAAATCCAGCAGAGAGCTTCAACAACCAACTTAATCACCCAGGAGAAAGAATCAGTGAACTCAAAGACAGAACACTTGAAATTAGCCTGTTAGAGAAACAAAAAGAAAAAAAGAATAAAAAAGAGTGAAGAAAGCCAATGTGAATTTCGGGACACCATCAAGGAAATAAACATTCACATCATGGGAGTCCCAGAAAGAGAAGGAAGAAAGGGGCAGAAAGAAAATTTAAAGAATTAATAGCAGGGACTTCCTGGTGGTGCAGGGATTAAGAATCTGCCTGCCAATGCAGGGGACGCAGGTTTGATCCCTGGTCCGGGAAGATCCCACATGCCACGAAGCAACTAAGCCCATGTGCCACAACTACTGAGCTTGCACTCTAGAGCCCATGAGCTACAACTACTGAGCCCACTCACTACAACTACTGAAGCCCGTGTGCCTAGAGCCCATGCTCCACAGCAAGCCACTGCAATGAGAAGCCTGCACACTGCAATGAAGAGTAGCCCCCACTCGCCGCAACTAGAGAAAGCCTGCACACAGCAACGAAGACCCAATGCAGCCAAAAATTAAAAAAAAAAAAAAAAAAAAAAGAATTAATAGCAGAAAACTTCTGAAACCTTGGGAGAATATGCACATTCAGGTACAGTAAGCTCACCGGACCCCAAGCAAGGTCAACCCAAAGAAGACTGCTCTGAGACACGTTATAATCAATAATCAAAATGCTAAAAGTTAAAGACAAGGAGAGAATTTTAAAAGTACCAAGAGAAAAATGACTCATCACATATTAGGGAAATCCACCAGCAGCCCAGCATGGCTATCAGTGGATTTTTCTAAAGAAACCTTGCAAGCCAAGAGAGAGTGAGATGATATATTCAATGTACTGAGTAAAAAAAATTGCCAACCACGAGTACTAACCTGTCCTTCTGAAATGGAAAATTAAAGACATTCCCAGACAAACAAAGCTAGGAGATTTCATTACCACTAGACCTGCCTTACAAGAAGTGATAAAGAGACTTCCTCCAGTTGAAATGAAAGGACACTAAGTAACAATATGAAAACATAAAAAACTATAAAACTCATTGGTAAAGGTAAATATATAGGCAAAATCAGAATATTCTAATACTGTAATGATGGTGTGTAAATCACTTTATCTCGAGTATAAAAGTTTAAAAAAAAAATCAAAAATAACTAAAGGTACAATATTGTTTTGGATATGTCTCCTCAGGGAAGGAAAACAAATGGAACTACAGCAAACTAAAAAGCTTTTGCATAGCAAAGGAAACCATCAACAAAATGAAACGGTCATCTACTGAATGGGAGAGATATTTGCAAGAGATATATCTGATAAGGGGTAAATTATCCAAAATACACACACACACACACACAAAACTCATATAACTCAACATCCAAAAAACAAACCACCTGATTTAAAAATGAGAAGAGAATCTGAATAGACATTTTTCCAAAGAAGACATTCAATGGCCAACAGGCATCACATAAAAAGATGCTCAACATCACTAATCATCAGGGAAACGAGCAAATCAAAACCACAATGAGCTATTACCTCACACCTGTCAGAATAGCTATTATCAAAAAGACAATAAATGACAAGTGTTGCCAAGGATGTGGAGAAAAAGGAAGTCCTGTGCACTGTTGGTGAGACTATAAATTGGTGCAGCTGCTATGGAAAACAATATGGAGGTCCCTCAAAAAATTAAAAATAGAACTATTATATGACCCAGAAGTTTCACTTCTGGGTGGTTTTACAAATAAAACAAAAACACTAATTTAAAAAGATATATGCACCCCTATGTTCATATGTGCACACACGCACACATACACACGCACACAATGAAATATTACTCAGCCATAATAAGAATGTTGCAACACCGTGGATGGACCCAGAGGGTATTATGCTAAGTGAAATAACTCAGACAGAGAAAGACAAATACCATATGATTTTACTTATATGTGGAATCTAAAAACCAAAAAAAATGAACGAACATAACTAAGTAGAAACAGAGTCACTGATAAAGAGAACAAATAGGTGCTTGCCAGAGGGGAAGAAGGTGGGGGAATGAGTGAAATAGGTGAGGGAAATTAAGAGACACAAACTCCAAATGAGGCATGGGAATGAAATGTACAGCATGGGGAATATAGTCAATAATAACATAATATCTTTGTATGGTGAGAGTTGGTAACCAGAGCTATCATGCTGATAATTTCGTAACAATTGAAAATATTGCATCACCATATTATGTGCTAGGAACTAACATAGTTTTGTAGGTCAACTATACTTCAAAACATAAACAGACAAACTCATAGAAAAAGAGATCAGATTTGTGGTTACCAGAGGTGGGGTTCGGGGGAGAGAGCACTGGATGAAGGGGGACAAAAGGTACAAATTCTACTTGTAAGATAAGTAAGTACTAGGGATGAATGTACAACACGATTAATGTAATGAACACTGCTGTGTGTTACATGTGAAAGTTGTTATAAGAGTAAACCCTAAGAGTTCTCATCACAAGAAGAAAGTATTTCTTTAATTTTGTATCTATATGAGATGATGGATGTTCACTAAACTTATTGTGATAATCATTTCATGATATATGTAAGTCGAAGCATTATGCTGTACACCCTAAACGTATACAGTGCTGTACATCAATTATATCTCAATAAAAATGGAAGAAAAAATGATGAAAAAATAACTATAGGTACAATAATTTGTTAATGGATGCACAATATAAAAAGATGTAAAGTATGACATCAATAGCATAAAATACAAGGAAAGGAGAAGTAAGAGAAGTAAAAGTGTAGAGCTGTGTATACAATTGAAGGTAAGTTGTTATCAGCTTAAAATAGACTGTTATAGCTATAAAATACTGTATGTAAGCCTCATGGTAACCACAAAGGGAGAAAACTTAAACACAAAAGATAAAGAGAAAGGAATTAGAACATGCACTACAAAAAAATAAATCACAAAAGAAGACAGAAAGAGAGGAGCAAAAGAACTAAAAAACAGTCAACAAACACTGAAAAAACTGACAGTCAGTAGGTTTTTACCTATCAATAATTAAATACTTTAAACATAAATGAACTAAATTCCCATATCAAAAGACACAAAGTGGTTGAATGGATTAAAAAACCAAGATCTAACGATATGTTGCCAACAAGAGACTCACTTTAGCTTTAAGGACATACATAGGTTGAAAATAAAGAGATGGAAAAAGATATTCTATGCAAATGGTAACCAAAAGAGAGCAGAAGTAGCTACACTTATATCACATATAATAGACTTTCAGTCAAAATCAATCACAAGAGACAAAGAAGGTCACTACATAGTGATAAAGGGGTCAATTCATCATGAGGGTATAACAATTATAAGTATATATACACCCTACATTGGACAATCTAATATTTAATGCAAATAATAACAGAACTAAAGGGAGAAATAGACAACAATACAATAATAGTATAGGGGACTTCAGTTTCAATATTGGATGGATGATCCAGACAGAAATGTAATAAGGAAACAGACCTGAAGAACACTACAGACCAAAATGGACCAAAAGACATAGACACAACATTCCATGCAACAGCAGCAGAATACACATTTGGTATGTATTCTGTACATACATATTCTGTATGTATCCATTCCACAGGATAAATTATATGCTGGGCCACAGAGCAAGACTTAAGAAGATCGAAATCCCATCTGGTCTCTATCTTGACCACAGTGGCATAATTAGAAATCAGTAACAGAAAGAAAACTGGAAAATTCACAAAAATATGGAAATTAAACAACACATTCCCGAACAACCAATCCTACCATTTGCAACAACATGGATGGACCTTCAGGGCATTCAGACTAAGAGAAATAAATCTGATAGAGAAAGAAAAATACCATATGATTTCACTTATATGTGGAATCTTTTAAAAAGCTGAACTCAGCAACAGAGAGTGGAAGGGTGGTTGCCAGGGGCCAGGGAAGGGGAGAAACGGGGAGTCACTGGTCAAAGGGTACAAACTTCCAGGTATAAGATGAACAAGTCCTGAGGATCTAATATTCAGCATGGTGATTATAGTGAACAATACTGTATTATATACTTGAAAGTTGGTAATTAGAGAATAAATCTTAAATGTTCTCACCACAAAAAAAAGTTCTATTTATGTGAGGTGATAGATGTGTTAACTAACCTTATTGCAGTAATTATTTCACAATATATATGTGCATCAAATCATCACATTGTGTACCTTAAACTTACACAATGTTATATATTGATTGTGTCTCAATAAAGCTGGGCTTGGCGGGGGTGGGCGGAGAGGGGACCAACAAGGGAGAAGAAGAAATGAAAGATACAGGAAAAGAAGCACAGGGACATCATCTCAGGTTCTGGGTTCCAAAGCTCTTTATTTGATTCTGTGGTTTGAATCAGTAAATTTCCTGCTATGCTTTAATTCAGTCTTAGCTGAGTTTTTGTGAGATTTAAGAGTACTGACTATAATCCACAGAGTAAAATTTCATAAATTAAAAAAGCCTAAGTATACAGCTTCAGAAATATAAAAGTATATTCACCAGCACACAGAATCCAGGAATAAATCTACACTACCAGTATTTGCTCCTGGAATGTAAAGACAATTTAATGTTGAGGAATTTATCAATATAACCCAGCACATTAATAAGTCAAATGAAAATATGTAGTGATTATTAAACAGCTGTTGAAAAAACTACTTTTAAAATTTTTACTCTATTTGTTCTTTTATTCTTATTAATCACAACTAAAACGATTCTCCATTAAATGAAAAATACTACCTACCCCAAGCCAATAGCCAAAATCATATATAACCTTGGAAGGCTAGATGCATTCCCAGTCAAGTTAGGGAGAAGACAAAGAAGTACACTATTATCATTATTATTTAAAATTATCCTGAAATCTCTATCATTGCAATTACACAAGAAAATAAATCCAAATTGTAAGTATCAGAAAGGAAATCAACTTTCTATCATTTACAGATGATTGTTTACCTAGAAAATTTTAATACAATCAACAATAAAAATATGTGACACTAAGTATACGGCTGGTAACAAAATAAATATATACAAGTGAATATATTTTTCTGAATATCAATAATAGCCAGTAAAAATATAAACAAAACAGTTTCTCTTATCAATAAATACCAATTAGAAAATGTAACATAACAAATTAGAAAACATAATAAGAGGCTATTCATAATAACAATAAAAATATAAAATACCTAGGAATAAAACTAACAAAAAATAAAAAGGACCTTTATAACTAAATCTTTGAAATAAGACCCCCCAAAAAAATCGAGAGACATACCACGTTCTTCTATGGGAAGAGTGAATAATGTAAAGATGTCACTTTTCCCCATTACACATTTATAAATTTGATTTGATCCCAACCAAAATTCCAAAGCGCTTTTATTTAAAAACTTTTTTTGCACCTTGACAAAATGATCTCAAGTTCATCTGGAATAATAAATGAATATTAATAGCCAAGAAAACCATGAAAAAGAATGAGGGGGGGCTTCCCTGGTGGCGCAGTGGTTGAGAGTCCGCCTGCTGATGCAGGGGACACGGGTTCGTGCCCCGGTCCGGGAAGATCCCACATGCCGCGGAGCGGCTGGGCCCGTGAGCCATGGCTGCTGAGCCTGCGCGTCCGGGAGCCTGTGCTTTGCAACGGGAGAGGCCACAACAGTGAGAGGCCCGCGTACCGGGAAAAAAAAAAAAAAAAAAAAAAAGAATGAGGGGGCATTTGTATGACCAGATAATAAAAATATATTATAAAACTGACAAAAACTAAAAGAAGGCAACACTGACACATGAGTAGTCAGACCAGTCAGTGGACATTAAGAGAAAAAGCAGAAATCAAGCCCAAGTATATGTAAAAATTTAATAAGTAATTTAAATAAGATTTCAAATTAAAAGAGAGATTATAATTGAGGTGATGGCAAATAACAAACCATTCTGAAAAAAAGTAACATTAGAAATCAGCATATACTCATCATCTCTGAATGAATAAAATGAAAAAGGAAAAAAAGAAGAATGCCAACCTCATACTATACACTCCATATTCTCCTGGATTAAAGAGTTAAGTATTAAAAAAAATTAAAAATCTACTAGAAAATAATGCTCTGATACTATACTAAGAAAGTCTTGTCAAACATGTAAGTAAAGTTGGAAACCATAACGGAAAGGAATAATAGATTTGTTTACATAAAAAATGTAAACATGGCAAAAAATTACTAAAAACAAAAGGAAGAGGCAAGTAATAACTGGGCAAATATATTACATGTATTACATTACATCTTATATGACATAAGTTAAAGTTCTTTAAAATCGATAAGAAAAACATCAATTTTTAAATGTACAAATAACATCAACAAGCAAATCACAAAAGAAGGAATAAATATATGGAGACAAAAAAATTCAACATCACTAATAATCGAGGAAGAGTACAGAGAAAATTACCAAATGAAAGTTTAAAAACAATAGCACCTAAGCCTGACTAGGATATAGAGAGTTAAAACATTTATTATTGAAAACTGCTTGGAAGATAAACTAATAAATACGTTTCTAAAGAGAAATTTGGCAAAACCATATCTAAAACCTTAAAAGTACACACCCCCTTATAGTAATTTAACCTCAGAAAATATTCAGGATTTTGTGAAATTTCTTAGAAAGCCATTTACCTCAGCATTGTTTATAGTAACTGCAGCAGTTGAGTTTATGGGGTGGCAAGGGCAGGCACAAGAATACCAGGGTCTTTTTGGTAAGAAGTGAGGGGCAACAGAATTGGAACTGAAAACTTGGTAGAAACTGAGGTAACTTGCGGGTCCCTCTGTCTTTTTCACGTGTCCCATAATCAATTGATTGTGTTGGCTCTCCCTTCCTCTATTCTCCCATGAGTTGGTTTCTACAACTTGTTCAACAATCCTGCTCCCTCCGTCTCTTGTACATATCTTAAGCTTGCCATAACCCTTCTAGCCCTCCTCCTACATCATGCTATCTCTCAAAGAATTCGTAGTTTCAGCGCTACTCTTAACTACCTTTCTTTACTTATATATTCCCCCCCAAAAAAGGAATTAGGCCTAGCTCCTCTCATCCGGGACCGCTGGTAGTAAGTCAGCAGCTAACTCTTGGCTCACACTGGATCCAAAGAGCTGTGGCCAGGGTAGCAGGATGCATGGGCAGGACAAGCGTTATGACATTTCTAGTACAAAGACACGGATGCATGCACACATACATGCATACACACACACACACACACACACACTCACGCAAAATCCTGGAAATCCCAGTAATAGCAGCCTGGCTAATAAATTATAGCACATTGATGGGGAGTGGGGGATATGCCCAGTATATTACAACATAGAAAACACAGGTTATAATATATGACCCCAATGAAGAAATTGGGATAATAGAATTATAGTTGTTCTTTTTTTTTTTTTAATGGATGCAGAAGTTTCTTTAATGAAATTGTGGAAATTATCCAATGAGATGCAGATAATGAATACTCTAATCTAAGCAGCTCCAGTGACCATGATGAAAACTGATCATTTCTGAAGTTAAAAAAAGCATTATATGAAACTAACACAGAATTTTAAATCAACTATACTGCAATAAAAATTTTTTTAAAACAGAAAGCATTATATGACTACAGGAGGTATAGCTGTTCTTATTTTTATTCTTGGTAGCTTTCTATTTTCCCAAATCTCTACAATAAACAGAGATTTCTTTTATACCCAGAAAAGAACCACTAGCTTTATATAATGATTTTTTTAATTTTTAAAATTTTACTTTGTTTTAGAAAACATTATAATTACCTTTCCAACGCCACATCTGGTGCCTTCATTCACCATGCCAGGATCGGGAACATCTGACCCAAGCTGGAAATCCACACCCCAACATTTGGTGCCTCTCCCAGGAGTCTGAATAATAGCAGGCACAATTCCAAATACAGGCATTTCTTGTACATTCTCACATTGAAGCTTTCCACACAAAGCATTCCTGGAAAGATAAATAATGCAAACTACAATGCATCCAACGTAGATGCAAAAGAAAAATTATATATTTTTTGTATATAGGCAGGAAGTTTATTGCTGTTTAGCTAAAGGGAATCTCAACAGAAAAAGTGTGTGAAAGCAACAGAGATCAAAGTAGCTCTCTTTAAATATGGCAGAGAAGAGGTAAGTGGATGCAAAGATGCAAATTAGTAGGGTACCAGGGGGTGTGGATGCTGACACGTAATAATCCCTCTTCACTACCTGCCTAGGGCTCAAAAAAGTCTAACTAATAAAGTTGTTTTTAAATGTGATACAATTTTATAAATGTTTTTACACAGAAAATAATAGAACTATACCAAAATTCAATTGTGTCTTCTTACAGAGTTATAGTAAAGAGAAACCTAGATTTTGTAATGTTAAATAAGTATGACAGGACTCCACCTTTCTTCACTCGGCTAACTCTTACTTAAAGACTCAATTCATTAACTCATTAATTAACTAATTCAATTCACTAATTCAGTAACAATGCTATGAAGACTTCCCTGACTACAATTCCTATTACAAGGCTGTGTGAGTTAAATGTCCTTCCTATAGCCCTTCAGGATATAATAAGTATCCCTAACATCAACTCTTATGATGCTGTATTGAAATTTCCCAGTAAACTGATTGATTGTCTTTGTCTTTTTTTTTTTTTGGCTG
>RJWK010073730.1:0-10185 GCA_004363435.1 Platanista minor | reverse complement strand
TTTCTCCTTGGATTTATCCTGTATGGGACTCTCTGTGCTTCCTGGACTTGATTAACTATTTCCTTTCCCATATTAGGGAAGTTTTCAACTATAATCTCTTCAAATATTTTCTCAGTCCCTTTCTTTTTCTCTTCTTCTTCTGGGACACCTATAATTCGAATGTTGGTGCGTTTAATGTTGTCCCAGAGGTCTCTGAGACCATCCTCAGTTCTTTTCATTCTTTTTTCCTTATTCTGCTCTGCAATAGTTATTTCCACTATTTTATCTTCCAGGTCACTTTTTCGTTCTTCTGCCTCAGTTATTCTGCTATTGATCCCATCTAGAGTATTTTTAATTTCATTTATTGTGCTGTTCATTGTTGCTTGTTTCATCTTTAGTTCTTCTAGGTCCTTGTTAATTCTATTTTCAAGGTTTTGGATCATGTTTACTATCAGTATTCTGAATTCTTTTTCAGATAGACTGCCTATTTCCTCTTCATTTGTTAGGTCTGGTGGGTTTTTATCTTGCTCCTTCATCTGCTGGGTGTTTTTCTGTCTTCTCATTTTGTTTACCTTACTGTGTTTGGGGTCTCCTTTTTGCAGGTTTCATGTTCGTAGTTCTAGTTGTTTTTGATGTCTGTCCCCAGTGGCTAAAGTTAGTTCAGTGGTTTGTGTAGTCTTCCTGGTGGAGGGAACTAGTGCCTGTGTTCTGATGGGTGAGGCTGGATCTTGTCTTTATTGTGGGCAGGTCCATGTCAAGTGGTGTGTTTTGGGGTGTCTGTGGACTTATTATGATTTTAGGTGGCCTCTCTGCTAATGGATGCTGTTATGTTCCTGTCTTGTTAGTTATTTGGCATAGGGTGTCCAGCACTGTAGCCTGCTGGTCTTTGAGTGAAGCTGGGTGCTGGTGTTGAGATGGAGATCTCTGGGAGATATTCACCATTTGATATTATGTGGGGTTGGGAGGTCTCTTGTAGACCGGAGTCCTGAAGTTGGCTCTCCCACCTCAGAGGCACAGCACTGACTCCTGGCTGCAGCACCAAGAGCCTTTCATCCACATGGCTCAGAATAAAAGGGAGAAAAACTAGAAACGAAGAAAGAAAGAGAGAGAGAGAGAGAGAAGGGAAGGAAGAAAGGAAGGATAAAATAGAATAATGTTAGATGAAATAAAATAAGGTTATTAAATTAAAAAATTATTAAGATAGAAAAAAAATTTTTTTTAAGTTAAAAAAAAAAAAGAACCCAGACAAATAGAACCCTAGGACAAATGGTGAAAGCAGAGCTATACAGACAAAATCTCACACAGAAGAATACACATACACACTCATAAAAAGAGGAAAAGGGGGAAAAAAAAATCTTGCTCTCAAAGTCTACCTCCTCAACTTGGGATGATTCGCCATCTATTCATGTGTTCCACATAAGCAGGGTACATCAAGTTGATTGTGGGGTTTTAATCTGCTGCTCCGGAGGCTGCTGGGAGAGATTTCCCTTTCTCTTCTTTGTTCCCACAGCTCCCGGGGCTCAGCTTTGGATCTGGCCCCGCCTCTGCATGTAGGTCGCCGGAGGGCATTTGTTCTTCGCTCAGACAGGACGGGGTTAAAGGAGCTGCTGACTCGGGGGCTCTGGCTCACTCAGGTCGGGGGGAGGGAGGGGCACGGAGTGTGGGGCGAGGCTGCGGCGTCAGAGGCCAGTGGTACGTTGCACCATCCTGAGGCGCACTGTACGATCTCCCGGGGAAGCCATCCCTGGATCACAGGACCCTGGAGTTGGCGGACTGCACAGGCTCCGGGAGGGGAGGTGTGGAGAGTGACTTGTGCTCGCACACAGGCTTCCTGGTGGCAGTAGCAGCAGCCCTAGTGTCTCAGGCCCGTCTCTGGGTTCCGCGCTGGTAGCCGCCTCCATTCTGTTTTAAAGCAACTATTTTTCAAAAATGAAACTCATCAAATAAATAGTTTCCATTTATGAATCTTTTAAATATAATTTCACCAAATTTAGGTACTACAAATGGTAGGCCTTTTCATTTTTGTTCCATTCCAGTACAGAATAAAAATGTATCCAATTTAATATAAGAACATTACTGAAAATTCTTTCTCAAAATCAAGATATTCCAAAGAACATAGATTTCAAAATGAAATCATGTACAATTTCAACTCGCATTATTTGTTTTGCTCAGTTTCAGTCTTGATTTTGAGCCCTTTTCTGTTTGACAGGTTTTTTTTTTTTATTGTTATCAGTAAAGCTTTAGGTGTTCCATTTGTTGAATATTCTGATTAATGTTTTTCAATATATTGAACGAAATGCCAGCAAAGCTTTTCCTGAAATTTTGCTACCTTTGTCAATCATATGTTTATTAATAAATACATTTCAATAAATCTAAAATATTTAATTAAAATATTTAATAAAAAATCAACTAATAGGGGCAGCAAAGAGAGAGTATATACTGCCATGTCATTTTTTTAAAAATTCAACATTAATTTTGTCTCATATACAAAATTGTAGTTTAATTACTTTCTGTACACACAAAAATATTTGTCAATTCTTGGTTGGTAACTAAACTTATTTAATGATTATTTCACAGTGTGTAAATTATTGAATTATTATGTAATACCCTTGAAACTAATATAACATTATATGTCAATTACATCTCAATTATAAAAATAATTGTCAATTATAACAACAGCTACTTCTATTTTTTGGCACACTACAGCAGTCTGTTTTGATGAATTATGAATGCATGTACCATTATGTATGCATGTACCATAACCAATTTGATAAAAATATTTCTGCACCATAAATTTATTAAATTAGTAAAACATCATTTTCACCACAACACTATGCTGCCCCAAATTTAAATTGGTTTTGTTACCCCAAAATCAACAAAAATTTATCTTTGTTGATCTTTTTGGCTGAATTGACTGTAACATGCATAATAATGTCAGGTATTTCATCTCTGATAGAATATGTTTCAATAACTTTACTTTGATTCAATAAATTGGATGAAAATAAACCACTATTGAAATTAACTAAATTCTACTTGAAACATCTGATGACACTGATATAAAACTGGAGTCTTTTCATCCCTTGCAGTTTTTTTCATTTTCTATCAGAGCTGACACATTAGCAGTTCTCTCTTGACTTCTTGTACATGCACAAGAGTCTTGGTTACACAACTTGCAATAAAAAAATGAGTAATTCAGTGGAGGGCAGTTACATGATTCAAGTGGAAGTCATGTGCCACAAAACAATCTATAAACCTATCTTCTATAGTTGCATTTATTAAATGGTCATTTTTTGGCACAGTTTTTACATCATTACAAACTGTTGAGGTTGAATGTTGATGCTTTGTCAGCATATTTGTGTCTTTTGGTTTTCATATGATCAGTGATATCCTCAGGGCCTTCATGGCAGATGACAAATGTTGATATTTTGTCAGATTAATCATTCATCAATTCATCAGCAGACTTCCAACAGAAATTTAGACTTTGAGCCTGATTTTTTTATTCAGTATATGCTTCCTGTTTTTTAAGTCATTGGTACTGAACAGGTTTATTGCCCCTAAAGGAGATAATATCAATAATAGAATAAAGGAATAGTTGTAAATTTACACCATGTTATAAATGATAAAACAACAATTGCAAGAGGGTTCATACTACTCTCTATATACACTTTATGGCAGTATTGCTTAACCTCTCTTTCTCACTCAGATTTCATATGTAACTAATCTATAATTTCCTAAGTTTCCCATAGAGCACACCAACCAGGATTCTTAGGCCATCATACATATTCAAGGGCTGGCAGGACCAGTGGCATTGGATGCTTCTCCCATTATGAAAATAAACTTGGTTTTGATCACCCAACACAGAGTAAAGCCAATCTACTGACACCAGGTTATGGCGAAGGAAAAGTACAGTGTTTATTTCAGGGCAAAGCAAGGAGAACAGGTAGCTCATGCTCAAAAGACTCCTGGATGGCTTTCAGGGAAGAATTTTTAAAGACAGTGTGAGGGAGAGGGTCACAGGGTACCTGATCAGCTCAGGCACAATTCTCTGATTTTTGGATGGTGAGGGAACAGGGTGATATATTGGTAATCTCAATTGTCAACTTTCTGGTTCTATCCGGTCTGAGGTCTGCATGCTGGTGGTCAGCAGGTAGTTAAAGTCTTCCACCTGATGGGGGTTTTAATATCTGAAAATACTAAACAATTCAAGGATGTGACTCAGGATATTATCTATAAGCCCTTAAGGAAGCACTAAAGGTCTTTGACTTTGTTTTATGGCTAAATTATTGTTATTTTGTCTGGCTTGACTATTTTCCTTTGCTTCTGCATTTTCTCACTTTACTGATTAAATTTGTTCTTTGGAACTTGGGTAAGCTAAAGCTTTTCTACAAACAAGATGCAGGAGACACAGGGCACGGGCAGGGTGAGAAATGTGTCCCTGGGAAGGCCCTGCAGGGTCCTGCTCAGTTTCACTCCATCCAGAACTTGAGGTTTCAAGGCATTAGATGTCCCAGCTGCCCATGCCCAGTGCACTTTTTAACAGGGAGCTTCTTGTATACTGTCCCTGAAAAGGAGGTGATAGTTATGTTTTGTTTTTGTTTGTTTGTTTGTTTTAATGTTTGGATTTTTAAAAAATTTATTTATTAATGGCTGTGTTGGGTCTTCGTTTCTGTGTGTGGGCTTTCTCTAGTTGTGGCAAGCAGGGGCCACTCTTCATCGCAGTGCACAGGCCTCTCACTATCGCAGCCTCTGTTGTTGCAGAGCACAGGCTCCAGACGCGCAGGCTCAGTAATTGTGGCTCATGGAACCAGTTGCTCCATGGCATGTGGGATCCTCCCAGACCAGGGCTAGAACCCATGTCCCCTGCATTGGCAGGCAGATTCTCAACCACTACGCCACCAGGGAATCCCAGTAGTTATGTTTTGTCAGGAGAGAGCTATCACTGGTTGTTTTTAAGATTTGACTAAGCCTTAGAGCAAGAACTATTGATACATTTACCATACATGCATCTCACACAGCCCTGGACAAGACTGCAGTGCCATGATTAATAATAATATTTTTAAAATGAGAAAATAATACTTTAAAAATACTCATCAGGGACAAGTGCTCTGGATACTAGAACAAGAAGAGTAAACTGGTTCTGAGCTAGGTAAACCAAGTATCCCAAGCAAACCAAGATGTATGGTTGTCCTCTCCATCCTCTTCTCAGAGCTTTGCACATCACAGGTAGTCAAATCTTGCCCTCACTTTTGTGTAGATATTAAAAGTTCTTCTCCCTTTAAACCAAGTACTGCCTCATGTGTGGTATTTCTACCACAAGAACTCTTTTCTTACACCTTTTCCATGCCATAATATAGATGTCAGTAGAACCCTTTCTTTTTTTTAAGACAAAATAAGTTTCACACAGGCATACAGCTAGTATTAGAAGAATGCTTAAGTTCTATGTCTTCCAATGACAACAAAGCTGCCTTTCATTTTTTGTTTGTTTGTTTGTTTGTTTTCTGCTTTTTGCGGTTGGCGGGCCCCTCAGTGTTGTGGCCTCTCCCGTTGCGGAGCATAGGCTCCGGACACGCAGGCACAGCGGCCATGGCTCACAGGTCTAGCTGCTCCGCGGCACGTGGGATCTTCCCGGACTGGGGCACGAACCCGTGTCCCCTGCATCGGCAGGCGGACTCTCAACCACTGCGCCACCAGGGAAGCCCTGCCTTTCATTTTTTTTAACTGATGCAAAGGTATTAACAAATCAGACAATGATAAGATAGATGACATTTAAAAAACTTAGCTTTTTGAAAAGACCGAAATGACTAAGAATTTTTCTGGAACTTTTAAAATGTAATTTTCATTCCTACAGCTTTATATAGTAGGGGTGAGCTTGAATCCTCTGCCTTTTTATGACTATACATAGCATAGCGCATTGAGCATAAATTGGGCTGAGAGCTGACTGTGGAAGGTGCTTCTGTATCCCTTACACCATGAGTCTGGCTTGTAGCATCCACTCCCAGTCTGAGGCACAGAAAAATGGAAAGAGGAAGTAGGGACATGCCATGGACATACAAGGACAGCTTTTATTTCAAACTAGTTCTGGCCAATTAAGAAGTTTTGCTCTTGAAACAAGAAGCAACTCTATTTTTTGTTTTGTTTTTTTTTTATTTTTGTTTTGTTTTGTCTTGTCTTTTATTTGGGAGATTGAAAGGTCACAGGAAAGTAGTAAATGAAGGGAAGAAAACATTCTGGTAAGGTATGAGCCTCAATTCTGGAGTTCAACAGCACTGAATTTAAGTCCCAGAAAAGTTAGGGAACCTCTCTATACCTCAGTTTGTGTGCCTGGAACTGGTGAAAAACACCTTCTTTATGGAGTAGATATGTCTAGTACATGGAGCTAGTCATTATATGTCATTTATCATTTTTATTTTTTCATTTGATTCTTACAGCAACCTATACAAAAAAGGTATTACTATATTTATGCTCCAAATGTTTAACTCTACATGAGATACTGGGAGTGTGTCCAAACTTGGGTTCCCCTGAAACAAGAGCCTGAAATGAGAGACCTTTTATATGTAGATAGCATATCTGGGGATATAATCTCCAGGATGATGATCTAGGGCCAGGGTATGAGGCAGAAAGAAAGAAAGAAAGAAAGAACGTGGAGGTGTCCACCATGGAAGGCTTACAGGACCTTCTGAGGATCCTTA
Organism: Platanista minor; assembly: GCA_004363435.1. Taxonomy (NCBI): domain Eukaryota; kingdom Metazoa; phylum Chordata; class Mammalia; order Artiodactyla; family Platanistidae; genus Platanista; species Platanista minor. The sequence continues at coordinate 3,517 of RJWK010073730.1, read as the reverse complement.
AGAAGGTCTCAAAACACCAGCCTTGGAAGAAAGGAGAAGGCACCTTTCCAGGGCTCTCAGTCTCCAGTGATCTACACTAACTGGGCTCAGGAAGAGGTGAGTAGCCCAGCCGGAGGCAGGTCAGGTACTCTCGGGTTTCAGGTGCTGTGGACTGCCCAGGACTCTGTGGACCTGGACACTCCTGGCTGCAGTAAGAGCTGGGGCACATCAGGAGTCTGACCCAGGTAATGAAGTGAAGCTCTGGTCTGTTTGCCTTCAGAGCTTGCACTTTTTCTAACACATCACATGATCTTTTTATACACATGTAGTGAAGTCTGCCTGTGGGATGGTCCAACTCCTTAGACACGGATCCTGCAAAGAGGTCAAAGTGTGATGTTGCTCTAATAGCAACTCCTTAAAATGCTTCTACCTGGTTGAACAAGGCAAATCAAGAGGGATTACTGTTTAATTATCTCTCTATTCCATGCAAAGAAAACCTGGATGGTTCTCAAACTTGGATCCATATTAGAATCACTGGGAAATTTAAAGACATCCAGAAGCCTGGTTTCCAGCCCCAGAGATGTAGATTTAATTGATCTGTGATGTGTTCTGGACAGCAGGAGAGTTGAGAGATGCCAGGGGATTCTAAAGTGGAGGTAAATTTGTGAATCACTTCTTTAGAAAATAGCAACAAGAGCGAAGTCCTCAGTTGTTCAGTTTTTGACTCTGAGGATCCCATCCTTATATTGGATATAAGGATTATAATTATTATTATTCACTGGATAATTGCCCCAACATTCTCTTCACTCTGCTCAGAAGAACAAAACTGTAAGCAGTGCCATTATTCCTCACTCAGTGCCCCTGACTCATTTCACTGACCAGCAATCCCAACTGAGCCTATTACCCTTAGACCAAATCCTTTCTTTAATTGGAGGCCAGAAGTTACAGAGTTTTGGTTATATATTCACACAGCAAATGAAAGAGCAGGCCTCCAGGAAGGTGAGGCTAAAAAGAAAATCATTTTACGTAAATGAAAAATTGCTGAGAATATTAAATAGTGTGAAAATAATTTTCCCAGATATAACTTCATAAATTTCTATGGTAGAATATTTAGAAAATATAGAAAAGAAGAAAATTACAGTCACTCAGATAATTATTGTTAAACTGACATTTTTTTCTACAGCCTTTATTTACTTATATACATATATTCATTATAACTTGCCCTTTGTTTTCTTTTTCTTTAAAAGTATGTTTTTTTTTCAACTATCTCTTATGATTATCATATGATTACTCTGATTCTTGAAACCCTCACTGCAGATTATCACACCTGCCACTCAGTTTGGGAAGTGGGAAAAGAAGGGAGGGATGCTGGCCTTCCCAGAAGTCCCAAGCTGGGCAAGGTCATTGGCTATCAGGAACCTTTATTTCTCCTTGCCTTGTTCTTCCTTATTCTCCTATCGGGAGAATCAATCTGCCAGAGGCCAGGTTAGGCAGGGAATACCCTTGCCGGCAGAGTCCCAGGCTAGTCTGCTCCTTGAAGGTAGGTGCCGTGGCCTCCCTCCCTCCTTTGCTCCTGAACTTTGCTTGGCCCAGTGCTCTGGGCAAAGGGGACTGTCAATAACCAAGAATTGACTCAGAACTCTGTCTTTAAAAATTCATAAATACCTCCCAGTATTCTAATGAATATATAAAGAATACAGTGCCCTTAGCTACATTATTGTATAATCGAATCAATGAGAAGATGAAAACAAAGACTAGAGCAGCACCCCCTTCGTCTGTATCCTTCCTACTTGTTTACCAAGAGCGAGAAAAGCGTGTAAGGGCAGTGTGGTCCAAAGCAGAAGGAATCCGGGTCATCTCTTATGTTCATTTCATTTCAGTTGCTCTATCTCTTTTCTTTTGCTAATCATCTGAGTGTTTCTTTCAGGTTTTCAGTTGTTGAATTTCCCAGGAAATCATTTTTTTCTCAGAGAGCTAGCTTTTGCACTAATACATTGTAATTCTTCCTATTTTTAATTCATTGCTTTTTTCTTTAATATTCATTGTGCTTTGTTCTTTATATTCTTAGGGCACATTTTAATATTTATTAAAATAATAGTTCAATGTATTTCCTTTCCGCATATGATTGTAAATTTACCATTTAACATTGTCATATTTGATAAGTTTGACTATTGTCATAATTGCGGGCTCATGAAAAATCTGTGTTGTATGTTTCACTCTTGCATTCTTTGAGCAATTCAAAATGACACTTTTTTAGGAATTTAGGTAACTTCTGTTTAACATCGTTTCCAGTTTACTAATTTGTAATGAAAGGATGTACTTTGCCTATTTAGAGCATTTTGACTCATTGTAAAAAATATTTTATATATCATTTAGTCTAACTTCCCAGTCAATGTGTGAGATTCTAATATAGTTGCCAATGAGCTTTTATCACCAATAACTTGCAGCTATGTGCCCTTCCCCCTCCTGTTACCTTATCTCTTTATAGAAGCACTCATCATCCTGAAATCTGTGTTCATTTTCCCTTGTCTGGTTAGAATGCATTTATCACATATGAATTATGCTTTTAAAATATATTGATTAATTGTACTTATATTTAAGATTTACTATGCAAATATCAGATTGTATGAAGTCTTCTCTGTGTTGCTATTTTTGTTTGATATTGTGTTTCCAGAATTATATTACATTTCTAGAATTCATCCATGTTGTTGTTTGTAGCTATAGCTTATTTATTATTACCACTGAAGATATTCCATCATGTTTACTATACCACAATTTATTTATCCACTCTCCTGTTGATGGATATTTGCGTTGTTTCCAGCTTTTTGCCCTTATGAGCAGTGCTGCTATGAAGATTCACAGGCATATCTCCTGGGGTACATGTGCTGGCTCTTAGGGTAGGTGAACGTTTAACTTCACGAGATCATTCTACATTGTTTTCAAAGTAGTTGTCCTAATTAATACTCCTACCAGCAATATATAAGAGTTTTATTTAGACTCGTTTGATTTTTGCCAATGTAGTGGTATAAAATGATCTTTCTTTGTGGTCTTAACATTTACATTATTACTAATAAAGCTAAGATGAATGTTTCACATATTGAATGGCAATATCCACTTCTCTAAAATTCCTATTCATGTTTTTTGTCTATTTACTAATTAGATATATTTATCTTTTTATTTGTAAGAGCTCTTTGTAGATTCTAAATTCCAATCTTTGCCTGTTATATGGGTTGAAAATATCTTCTAGTTTCTGGCTTATCCCTTTAATTTTTTAATTGTGCTTTAATGGATACAACTTTTTTTTTTTTCACATCTTTATTGGAGTATAATTGCTTTACAATGGTGTGTTAGTTTCTGCTTTATAACAAAGTGAATCAGTTATGCATATACATATGTTCCCATATCTCCTCCCTCTTGCATCTCCCTCCCTCCCACCCTCCCTATCCCACCCATCCAGGTGGTCACAAAGCACTGAGCTGATCTCCCTGTGCTATGTGGCTGCTTCCCACTATCTATCTATTTTATGTTTGGTAGTGTA
>RJWK010073729.1:0-10185 GCA_004363435.1 Platanista minor | reverse complement strand
AGCTGTTATAATACCTGCTTCTTAGAGGACATTCAAATCCCAACTGGCTTGGGACCAACTTGGTAGCTGTGCAAATCTGGATCTAATTTTCACAGAAATCCCGAGGGAAGGGCCTCTGGAACTCAGGCATATAAACAACACCCTGTGTGTGCTGGGCCTCTCTCCCCTAGACTTTGGTGTTGCCCACATCCCTCCCCCTGGCTGGCAGGGCAGTCTGACCCGCCTGCAGTTCTGGAAACAGCCAGCATGCTTGGGTGGGGTGGGCTGGCTCAGGCTACTCCCCCTGTGCGTGTGCATGGTCCCAAGGGCCTAGTGTGGGCGCTAGAGGAGGCCCCGGCACCCAGGCAGAGGCAGAGATAGCCGGGCAGTGTGAGCTGGCAGGACCGTGACTCCTCAGGACTTCGAATCCCCTGAGGCTTGGTTAAGGAAAGGCAGCAGGCTTTTTATAGGGTGCCTGTGGCCTCTTCTGCGAGCGGGGAGGGAGCTGTTAGGGGCACTGAGCTGGTTGGAACAGAGATGAGTCCGCTTCCATTGGCAATCTCAATCTCGATTGAACCCTGCAGAGTCTTCCTGTGGGATTCCTGGGTGGGGGTGGGGGGTGACGAGCCAGAATGGAACTCATCTGCAGTGGATGTTCCCCAGAGGACGTGGTGGCTCCGGAAGAACTTGTTTCTCCATTTGCACATCTTCCGAGAACTTTCCACACTTCCTTAGAGTCAGTCTTCCATGGAGCAGCCGCAGACAGGCCTTTCCCCGCCGCCGCTGTGTGTGCCTGTGCTCAGATCCTGACCCTGGTTTGTTTAGCGGGGACCTGGGCTCCCACAGCCCTCCCCACGCCCCCGCCCAGCTCAGGGCTGGGCCTTCAGCCACACTAAGATCAGGGAATCAGCAAATAGTGATAACGAAAACCTTGATGAAATTTTTATTTACTTTGAAGTCTTTTATTCTTTGTAACACTGAGAAAGATTATTTGCTTTCTAGGCTTCCCCCCCCCGACCCCACCCCGGCCGGCATTAAGATAACGACTTTCACTACACAATTGGAAAATGTGAAAAGGAACTTTAAAGCTCACCTACAGTGAGGGGACAGACAGACAGAGCCCCCCGACCGGGACTCCCCCACCAGGACCCCCTTCCCCCCACACCCCCGTGCCCTTCTGCGTGACCCTCCACCTGCAGCCTGCGGTTCACGGGGCAGCCCTGTAATCACCTTCTCACAAGCACCCCTGGTCCTTCCTGTCCCTCCACCGTCCCCTCCTTGCAACAGCAGTGTGGTGTTACCCGGGAGACCATGCAGCCCTGAAGACTGGCCAAGGTCCTGGGGGACCCCAAGCCCACCCAACCTAGCCTCGCCTCAACCCCTAGTAGGTGTGCTTTTATCTGAGGCCCTTCTTGTGCATCTGATCTTTCTTCCTCAGATTTCTAATGTAATCAGGTTTCAGTCTCAGCTGATGACCGCGCCTCCTAATTCAAGGAGAAAAGCAGAAACAGGAAAATTGTGGAAAGCCTGATTAAAAAGCAGTCAGACTGTCAGCCCCGCTCCCACACCTGGACAAACCGCTTCCCCTCCCTGGCTACAGACTGGAGGTTGGAGCAGGGCACAGCAGAGGGGCCTGTCCTAAACAGGAGGTGGGGCTGCGCTCAAGTGGATTCTGGAGCCCTGTGTCCCCAGCCCCTACCCAGCTGGCCCCCAGAGCACTGGCAGCCTGGGGTGGGCCTTTGGGCGCGGGTTGGTGGAGCAGGCAGGCTGACGGCCTCAGGTGCTGCCATTCGGGTGGTGGGGCAGGGGGATGAGGCTCCGGGAGAAGATCATAGGCTGCCTCCTGCTGTGCTTGAGGGGTCAGAAGGCCGGTGGGTCCCTGGCTGAGAGTTTGGAGGTAAAGTAACACTAAGTACATAGAAAATTAGGCAAACAAGCAAGCCTCTCACTCACTCCAGGAAACACACGTGCAAGAGGGAGATGCAGTGTGAGGTGTGAAGAGCAGGTCGGGCGCTGTCTGTGGTCCCTGCTGACAGCCTGGACAGAGATGTAGCACTTGGGGGGATGGGGGGAGGGAGGGTTTCATCCTCAGGCTCTAGGAGGAAGCTAGTGGGTGACACACAAGATCCTGGAGTCAAGAAGAGCCGTATAAAGCCGGTCATTAGAACTGAGGAGAGAAATAGCAAAAGAGGGAAAAAGAGCAAGACGCCTGTGGGGCAGAGGCGGGCAGAGGCAAGCAGAGGGCAGGCGACATGGCTCCCCATCAGCTCTGTGGAACTGTGACTGTTAAAACTACGTACGTTTATAATTTTGTTAAAAATAAAAAGTAAAAGGTTATATTGCAAATGCTGTTTCACACCCCAGAATTTGAAAGCAGCCCCCCAGCCCCTCCGCAGTCTGCTTCTGCCGGGCTGAGCTCCCCTGCATGGCCATCTGGCCCTCCCAGCGGGGTGGTGTCTTCACCACTTGGCCAGATCATGTGGCCCCTGCCTTGCCGAATCCGGTAGAAGGTCTTTCTCCTTGGGGAGCTGAGCTCTTCAGCTTTCGGCCAGCAGGGCCGCCCCTTCTGGTGTTGTGTTCTTTCAAAGGCTACAGGACCCTGTGCTCCCCTGGTTTTGCATGTATGTTGTGCGTCACCTCCTCCTGCTTCCCGCACCTCCCCACCACGCGTGAGCCCGCCTTGACTCTGAGCACATTCTCGGTGCTCAGAGAGGACCCCGCTGATGGTCGGTGCCTGGGGACTACGGGGTCCAAGGCACTGCTGCAGACATTTTGGTCTGTTGCACTCCAGGTTCTGCCTCTGGGGTTAAGCTGCATGCATACTTCTGTGCCCTGCTTTTAAACAGAATGGTATACGGCAAAATGTTCCATGTTACCATTTGAAAACATTATTTTTAAAAGGTTGCATAGTTTCCACTATATGGATGTAGGTATTATTTTGTTAAATCACTCCATTTCTGTTCAATATTTGGATTGTTTTCAGATCTGGCACTAGTATCGGCAGTCGTGAGGTGAGTTTCCTTGCGCATAATACGTCAGACTCCCCCTTCCCGAGGCAGTATTGCGGTGTTTGTCCACGTGGAATCCTGGGTCAGAGGGGAGGGACATTTTAAAAGAGGCATAATGTGCGATTGCCCAGTCGCTCTCGAGATGGTAGATTACAGCAGCGTGAGTGCCTGGGCTCCTGGCCCCTGAAAACCTGGGGCTTTGTGCGTCTCTAAAAGCCGAAAAGAAGTATAAGCAGGTTGAGCTTTTCGACTAGAGCTGGTGTGTCCTTCCTCATGTTTTACTGAAGACATTCAGCTTTTATGTTTGCGGCTTTTATTTTCCCCAAAGGGTCACTCACCTTTTAATCTGACGTTGGCGTTTGGAGCCATTGCATCAGTATTTTCCTCTGTGATATCATCTTCTATGGCATTTACATTTGAAAAATACTTTCCGCTCCTGAAATGTGGGTAGTCACTTCTGTTTTCTTTTCTGCTTTTACTTTTTGCATTGACATGTGTAATCCACTTGGGATTTAATTTGATATATGTTATTGGGTGAATATGTTATTTTTGCTTACAGATATTGAAAACACTATTTATTAAAAATTACTTCATTTTTCCAGTGATTTGTGCTGCTACTTTTGTCCTATGTGTGCATCTTATATGATAACGTTGTATATACTAGTGTCTATTTCTGAATTCTCTAACTGATCTGTTTGTTCTTGTGCTGGTACACTGCTTTAATTATTTTAGCTTTATGGTATATTTATTTTGGCAATTCTTGGGTACTCAATTTCTAGATGAACTTTAGGATGATTTTCAAGTTAGAAGGCTGATCAGACTGGGATTTCATTTCAGATGCATCAACCTATAAATGGCAAACAGCTGATATTTTAGCAATATTCAGTTTTTAAAAGAGGAAGATGTTCTATTTCTTCATTTATTCCGTTATTAGCCTTCAGTTATATTTTATAGCTTTCTTGCTGTAGGTTTTCTCTTTTGAGCTCTTTTCTAACTTATTTAAATTATCTATTTATTGTAATTGGAATTTTTTCTATTACATTTCTCTAATATTTAATAATGTATAGGCAAGATATCAATTTTTATGTATTGCATGCGGCCATGCTTTTAATTGCAATAGGTTTGTCAGGTGAAGTTTGACTTATTCCTGACTTGACCCAAATGTTTTCACCGTGAACTTCACCGTGCTTGCCATGGCTGTCTGTCCGGTACATCGTGTTCATCAAGTTACACAAGTTTCCTTCTGTTGCGCTTCTATTAAGTTGTTTTTTGAAATCAAAAATTAAAAGTTGCTTTTTACTAAATGCTCACTGCTGTTATTAAGATAGTCACAGGATTTCTTCCTTTTATCTCTTAGTGTAGAGAATTCCAATGATGAAATTCCAAGTGTTGATTCTTGGAATAAATCCTGTTAGGTCTTATTGATACTTTTTAATCTCTTCCAATTGCAATACCTTTTCAGTATTTTATTTGGGCTAGAATGAGGGTTAATAATAGGGTTAGGGCTGGAGTTCAGGTTAGTACTAGGATTGGGTTCGTGTGAGCATTAGTTATTGTAAAGGTTAGTGTGAGCGCTACGGGTGATATGCTCTGTACGTTTCTGTGTCGGACCCAAGGGAGAAATGCCCTGGGGCTTTAGGGAGCCTGGCTCCGACCCGAGGGCTGCTACTGTGGAGCTGTGAGTACCGAGAGCAGCAGCTGAGCCCATGGGGGACATGACTCTGCTGGCACACAGAGCGCCCCCAAACACGGTGGCTTTAATGTGGTCAAGGTCTGTTCCCTTCACTGTAACAAGCCTGGGGTGGATGGGCTGGGCTCCACGAGGCCCCCTGCCCAGAGGCCACGCCCACCCCACGCTCTGAGTGGCCTGTCACTCTGTGGTCCTCCCTTGCTCTGTTGTCTTGACCTCTAGTTGCAACTACTCAGCCGGTGGGAAACAGAAGGGGCGCGATGGAGGGCAAGCAACTGCCTTTTCAGGATTAGAAGCCCGAGTTATACCAGCTGCGTCACAGTTCGCAGGACCGCTGTATGCTAACAGCGTTATGTGGCACCAAGTGGATTGCGGCAGTGTTAATGCAGGACAGCTGTATGCCAGCAGCAGCGGTCTGTGGACCAGGGGTGCGCTAGCCTTGTGCCGCGGTGGTCCCACACCCCCTGAGGCTGGGCCAGCCCCGTGCAGCCACAGCTCTGCTGCCACGGAGGAGGGAGAGGGGTCTGGGGGAACGGCCAGCCGTCTGCACAGGCAGGGATGAGGCGTGTGAAGTGTGAGAGGAGAGGCCCGCAGAGGAGCCCACCTGCTGTGAGGGCGGGATGTCGGGAGGGAGGGAGCCCCACCTGGCCGCTTCCCGCCCCCAGGAGCTGTGCCCGGGCCCGGGCCGGGGTCTCGCTGGCAGCGGTTCTGGCACCTGTGGTGCATCCTCCTGCCCACCCCCGCCCCCCGCCAAGCCAAGAGAGCAGGCCCTGCAGGACCGGGCGGCGGAGGGCACCAGCCAGTGTGGAATCCTGGAGACGCAGAGCGCGCGCTGCGACTGGGAAGGCGGTTCCCCACGCCCTGGAGGAGCTCGAGGAGCGACGACGGAGAAGTGCGGGGGCTGCCGCCGGGGCGGGGCTGGCTCCGCTGCTCCCCCGCCTCCCTTCCAGGGTTCTGACTGGCCCTTCCTTCTGCCACGTGTCGCACAGGCCTGGCACCTCGCCTGGGGCGCGGCCCCACTGGGCCCAGCGAGGACTTCAGGCACCTGCCCCCCCCCTCCCTCCCTCCCTTCTCTTGCCGTCGAGCATGTGCAGTCTGGGCTCTTTTTTCTGCTCTGGGAGACGCTGGCGAGTGCTGTTGCCCCAGAGCAGCCTGGCGTGAAGGGCTGATGGGTTTTCATGGGATGACTCATTCCTTCTTGCCTCCGCTGCCTGCGCGTGGCCCGGCTGGCTGGCGGCCCCGCGCGCAGAAGCAGTGATGGAGCTGGAGCTGTGTGGCTGGCCCTTGGGGCCGGGGAGGCGTGCGGGGCTGGAGGACGAGTGGCCGCTAGGTATACTTCAGACAAGCAGGAGCCAGCCTCTCTGTGTGCTTTATTTACAGACGTGCCGCGCGTGCAGCTGGCGGCTTAACCCTTGCTCTAGCGAGAGGGGGTTAGGTGTGCCCCGGGGTAGAGGGCTGTGCCCCGCCTTCAGCCCTGCTTAGGGCAGCCTGGTGTTTTCTGCCCCGGGGAGTGTCTCGCATGGCCACAGGGGCCAGGGGTGCTTCTGCTCCTCCAGTTAGACACACTAGCTCTGCTTACTCAGGCCTCCATGTTCTTTCTGCGAAACTCAGGTGGCACTTACAGGTTATACCATTCGGTTTAACATGCGCTCCCAGGCACTTTGGCATCAGGGAGGCTGTCTTCTTTGATGTGAGGAGTAACCATTGGTATGCTCCAGTAACACTGAGCTGGAAAGAGGTTTTCAGTGTGGGCCTTCACCTTTTCCAAGAGCTCTGGCTGTTTCGCTCTTTCAGGGCACAGGGCTATCACCCGCTGTAACCGAGTCCCTGTGCTTGAGTTTACCCACCTGTCTCCCAGCTCTGCATCCTAGCACACCTTTCATGAAAGGCCTCCGCACCACTGAGCGCACGTGCTCCATCTGTGGAGCCGGGGCCTCCGGCCAGACCCAGCAGGCTGGGTGCGGCTGGAGCGCAGCTGTTGCTGGGCGCACAGCAGGGAGCTCTTCTCATTGTACCCTGTATTAATCCGGCAGAGTGTGGGTGAAAATCATGGGGAGAGAGCTTCCAGTAGGATCCCTCCTGGGCCAGTGGAGTCAGCCTGAGGGTCCGGAGACTGGTTCTGCTTCCAGCCCTTCTCCCGGATCACCGTGTCACCTTGGCACCTTGGCTAGGTCATTGTCCCCATCTGTGCTGCTTCTCCATCTGTGAGACTGGATCTCCTTACCTGTCCTGCCCAGTCCCAGAGCAGGAGGTTCAGGCCATTTAAGCTTCTACGGAGAGGGCAGGGAGCGTCAGGGTCTTTCCAGGGGTAAATGTACGACCGTATGAGAAGATGGTCATAGTATTTGCTGTGTTCCAGGCAGCACTTCCTCCCTGGGTCCCCACAATTCTCCAAGGCCTCTGATTAGCCTCTTTTGTCAGCAAAGAAACTGAAGTCAGCACCAGAGCAGAGTCAAGTCCAGAGCTCCCCTTCCAGACCTTCTGGTAACCCCTTCACTTCACCACTATTAAATGGTATGAAGTTCAGACTTGAAGTCTCATGGCCAGGTTATCTTCCAGGAAATTGGGCCATTTTCCGTTTTCACAAGCAGTCTTGGAGAGTGCCTGTTATATAGCTCAAGGTAACACTGTGCGCTGGTGCAAAAGGTTTTTCTTTTTGTTTGTTTGTTTGTTTCTCTATCAGTGAAGTTGAAGTTTTTTTTTTTAATTGAAGTATAGTTGATTTACAATGTTGTGTTAATTTCTGCTGTATAGCAAAGTGACTCAGTTATACATATATATACATTATTTTTTAAATATTCTTTTCCATTACAGTTTATCATAGGATATTGAATACAGGTCTGCATGCCATGCAGTAGGACCTTGTTGTTTATTCATTCCATATATAATAGCTTACATCTGCTAACCCCAACTTCCCACTCCATCCCTCCCCCAGCCCCATCCCCCTTGGCAGCCACAAGTCTGTTCTCTATGTCTGTGAGTCTGTTTCATACATAGGTTCATTTGTGTCATATTTCAGATTCCACATATAAGTGATAGCATATGGTATTCGTCTTTCTCTTTCTGACTTACTTCACTCAGTATAATAACCTCTAGTTGCATCCGTGTTGCTGCAAATGGCATTATTTCATTCTTTTTTATGGCTGAGTATTGTTCCATTGTATATATGTACCACATCTTCTTTATCCATTCATCTGTCGATGGACATTTAGGTTGTTTCCATGTCTTGGCTATTGTGAATAATGCTGCTGTGAACATTGGGGTATATGTATCTTTTTGAATTAGAGTTTTGTCTGGATATGTGCCCAGGAGTGGGATTGCTGGATCATATGGTAATTCTATTTTTTGTTTTCTGAGGAATCTCCATACTGTTTTCCAGAGTGGCTGTACCAACTTACATTTCCACCAACAGGGTAGGAGGGTTCCGTTTTCTCAGCATCCTCTCCAGCGTTTGTTATTTGTAGAGTATTTAATGATAGCCATTTTGACTGGTGTGAGGTGGTACCTCATTGTAGTTTTGATTTATATTACCCCTATAATTAGAGATGTTGAGCATCTTTTCATGTGCCTATTGGCCATTTGTATTTCTTCTTTGGAGAATTGTCTCTCTAGGTCTTCTGCCCATTTTTTGATTGGGTTCTTTGTTTTTTGTTGTTGTTGAGTTGTATGAGCTGTTTGTATATTTGGAATTTAAGCCCTTGTCTCTCATCATTTGCAAATATTTTCTCTCAGTCTGTAGATTGTGTTTTCATTTTGTTTGTGGTTTCCTTTGCTGTGCAAAAGCTTGAAAGTTTGATTAGGTCCTATTTGTTTATTTTTGTTTTTATTTCTATTGCCTTGGGAGACTGACCTAAGAAAACATTAGTAGGATTTATGTCAGAGAATGGCGAAACGTATTTCTTTTTTCCAGGTTGAGAGGGAAGAAAGTATGGTAAGGAGAGGACGGAAGATGTCCATTGGATTTGGCGTGCCTGAGAGGGAAACTCAGCTCAGTGCTGCCAGAGGATGCCAGGGTCACTGGAGAGGGAGCGTGTGGGTGGTGGTTTAAATGTCTGACTCTGAAAACATGGGTCTAGGGGAGAGTTGTCTGCTTGTTTTTTAACAGGAGCTATTTGAATATGTTTAAAACCTGAAAGGGAGTTAGTAAAGAAACAAATTTTGAAGATTAAGGCGACAGAGAGAGCCTGGAATGCTGCTGAGATGCTGGTCTCCAAGGAGTCCGGCAGTGGCGTTTGGGTTTAGAGCACAGGGGCTGCTGTTTGCCAAGAGTGGGCTGTTCTCTTATGCAGTCAGGTACCAGGCTTTGACCCTCAGACCGTGCTCCAGTATCTTCTGTGGGTTCAGTGCCTTCTGGCAGTGTGGCTTCCTCCCAGTCCAAATCCAGTCCAGATCCAGTCCAGGGTCTGGTCTTGGATCCACTTGTACTTGGTTGTCTGGGGTCTTTAGTCTCCTTTAATCTGGAACATTTTCACAGCCTTCCTGTCAATTTTCTGACATTGGCATTGTGAAGAAAATGGCGACATGTATTGCAGATATTTTTTTCCATTTACTTGTCATAAACATTTTCTCACGGCAATTTTGCCGTGCCAAATATTTTTATTTTTTATAAAGTTCAATTTATGTATCTTTTATTGCATCTGGGGTTTTTAGTCATAGCTGGATAGCCTTTTCCTACACTCAAATTAAAGAGAAAATCACTCGTATTTTATCTTAGTACTTGTGTAGTTTCACTTTTTGTTTTTTACAAAATGTTCAGTATTTTTCTCCTACAGGGTATTTATTTTCTTATTTTAGTAACTTCTGTTCTTATTTCCCTCCTTTTGCTTTTTGGGGTTCATTTTGCTGTTCTTTTCCTAATTTAAATTCGATTTTTGCTCGTTGATATTCAGCATTCTTTTCATATAGATAAGCATTTAAAATGAAACACTTCTTTCTAAGTACAGCTTGTTGCAGCGCACAAATTAAGATATATGGTACTTTCATAATCCTTAATTTTGTTTTGTTTCTACTATGACTTCTTTTTTGACTTATGAGTTATGAACAAGTGCTTCTCAATTCCAAACACATGGAGTTTTAAAAATATGTTAATAACATTAAATGACACAAATGAACCTATTTACGAAACAGAAACAGACTCATAGACTTAAGAGAAGGAATTTATGTTTACCAGGGGGAAAGGGCGTGGGGGAGGGATAGTTAGGGAGGTTGGGATTGACATGTACACACTGCTGTATTTAAAATGGATAACCAACAAGGACCTACTGTATAGCACAGGGGACTCTGCTCAATATTATGTAACAACCTAAATGGGAAAAGAATTTGAAAAAGAATAGGTACATGTATATGTATAACTGAATCACCTTGCTGTACACCTGAAACTAACACAACATTGTTAATCACCTATACTCCAATATAAAATAAAAAGTTAAAAAAAAATAGATAAGCAACAAGGATGTATTGTACAGCATAGGGAAATACAGCCATTATCTTATAACTCTAAATGGAGTA
>RJWK010073728.1:0-10186 GCA_004363435.1 Platanista minor | reverse complement strand
ATATGTGCCACAGCTTCTTTATCCATTCATCCGATGATGGACACTTAGGTTGTTTCCATCTCCTGGCTACACAGACCTACTAGAGAATGGACTTGAGGATATGGGGAGGGGGAGGGGTAAGCTGTGCTAAAGTGAGAGAGTGGCATGGACATATGTACACTACCAAACGTAAAATAGCTAGTGGGAAGCAGCCGCATAGCAGAGGGAGATCAGCTCAGTGCTTTGTGATCACCTGGATGGGTGGGATGGGGAGGGTGGGAGGGAGGGAGATGCAAGAAGGAGGCGATATGGGAACATATGTATATGTATAATTGATTCACTTTGTTATAAAGCAGAAACTAACACCATTGTAAAGCAATTATACTCCAATAAAGATGTTAAAAAAAAAAGATAAATAAGGCAAAGATTCTGCTGTTGCCATATTGAGGAGAGGGAGAAGACAGATAAATAACTGAAATATGTGACTGAGTCCAAGCTTGTACTGCTGGCTGCACCCCAGGCCAATAAATCAAAGGAAGAGTTGTTGGGGGAAGGAACAGCAACTTTATTCAGAAAGCCAGAAGACCAAGAAGATGGTGGACTAGTCTCCCAAAGAACCATCTTGCCTGAATTAGAATTCAGGCTTCTTTTATACTAAAAGGGGAGGAAGTAAAGTCAAACATTTCCTGGTTCAAGTCAGCCTCTGGAGGGGATGTGTTAGTTTCTTCCTTCCTGCACTTATTCACAGGTGGGCCTAGTCAGGATGTTTCCTGTGAGCTAAACAAAGGTATTTTAGCTTAATGCTCATTCCCTGGAAGCAGGGTTCCCAGAGATGGGCCATTATGTGTAATTCAAGCTTATAGGCAACATCTCTTTGGTGATTAAATTGTAATAGAATAGAATACAAAGGTTCTTCCCTCTTACAAAGTAGAAAGTGACAAATCTCATAAGAAGTACCAACAAAATGCTGTAGGTGGTTGTGTTAGAAGAGAGATTAGATTTGGGAAAACAAAAGATTTTATGTGAGAAAAGGTGTTATATCAAGCTCAGTTTCGAAAAATAGGTTAGGAAAGCAAACAAGTGGATGGGAAGAGGCTTTTTCAGGTGATTGGCATAAGCAAAACATGGAGGTGTCGGATGGAATATTATCCCACTTGGCTTGAGGGTGGGAATATCTTGGGCACCTCAGCTCAAGGGCTGAATACCTGGGTTAGAGGTGCTCTGCAGAGCGCTGGCTATTAGACACAGCCTGAAGTTAATCTTTATTCTATAGACACTGTTCCTCCAGGAGTTTTTATGTCACTGTTAAGAATTGAACCACCTTTAATTAAAATAACCCAAGTTGAACACTGGAAGAAGAATGACTAGAAAAGAGGAAGTTGAAGATGTGAGGAGAGAGGGAATTGATACAGGCAGATAACAGAGGAGTCAGGAGGAGGTGGGATCCATAGGCTGGGAAGGGGGTTCCTATAAGGAAGACCACCACTGTTTCCTCAGAAGGAGTTGGCAAACTTTCTGTCAAGGGCCAGATGGTAATCACTTCAGGTTTTGCAGGCCACTATGTTTTCTGTCCCATCTACTCAACTTTGCTGTTGTATCACACAAACAGACACACAATACATCAATGAACAAACATGACCAGGTTCTAATAAAATTTTATTAATAAAATGGGTGGCAGGTCAGATTTGGCTCATGGGCCACCATTTGCTGACCTATTTTTTTTTAGGTGATTGGCAAGAAGGAGGAATAAGCATACTATGATATTTGATAGAAATAAAAAACATTAAAGGCTTTCTTTAACTTTTTAGTAAAGTAGGAGGCTAGAGTATCTGCTAAGATATGCAGTTAGAGAACAGAAAGAAACAGAGATATTTTAGAACAGTCATCATGGGGGCAGCTAGGGATGAAACACCCAGAGCAGCAGTCTGAATTCTTAATGGAGCCAGTTAACAGTTCTAGAACCAGAGTAGACAAAGTCTACAAAAGCATCCACCAGTGTGGGACCTTGGCTAGTTCTTAAACGTTTTCTGTATGTCTTGTATAAGCTAAAGGCAAAGAATATGCTATTATTTCAGTGAATGGACAAGAATTTACTATCCTAAAGTCTTTGGGTTTTAAGAAGGGTTTCTTTCTATTTCGACTACTAAGTTTCACTCCACAACCCACATCAGAGTCATCCACATAAGTACTCTACTCCTGAGACAAGCAGTCAAGCATTGGCTGTGACCCAAAGAGGGAATGACAAGGTAATGAATACACTAATGAGTATCTCAGCCATCAAGTTACCAGCAATGAGAGCCAAGATTGACAGCAAGACACTCAATTTTCTTTTCTTTTTTTTTCCTCTACAGTCTCAGATGTAGAGATACCCAAGGCACAGGAAACATAGGAGGCTGTTTCCCCAACAGTTAACTCAAAAGTTTCAGAAGATATCTGACACTGAGCATTCCAGGAACGTAATGAAATTGAAAAGAGCTAGCAGCAGGTGCTCTCATTTAGGAAAATGGCTTCCTTTTTAAAATGACTTGAGCTCTTCACATTTCCTATAAAGGCCAGAAGCTATTTCTGGGCTTCCCACATACTGTGAAGAAGCGTGTCACCTGCCAGGCAAGCACCGCCTGTGATGGGGCAGATTGGCAGGCCCCGGTGGATACACTTCCATTTCCTTTTAATGATACTCTGGAGAGATGGACACAGCTTTCAGGCATTTTGATCAGGGAAGCAGGTCAAAGTATCACACTGAGCCTGAGAATCACCACAGCTAGCAAGACAGGAATAGTTGCCACCTATTTGAACTTGCTAATTTGCCTAAAGCTGACAGTATCACTTGTCAAGGAGGCTTACTTGGCACTGTCAGTCTCTCCCTAAGAGAATTTCTGTCATTTAGTCTTTTGTCCCTGTTGATTAAGAGCAGTGTGGAGCACAGCTCTCATATACTTGTCACCTCAATCCATTTCTTTGTTTCACTGACTAATCATTCACATCTCAACTCCACTGTACGAAGTGGGATTCGAGCTTGCTATGGTAATGGTTGTGGTAGGTACTGTTAAATTCTCAGAGTTGCTGCTGCATCCAAAGAGGCTGAAAATCCCAGCTCACGACCCCAGGACTGGTCAATGTCAACACGCCCTGTATCCTTCCCATTACCATCAAGGATGAAACTCAGGCTTAAGGCCTGGGAATGCCCATCTCCATGGGGAAAAGAAAACCATGGTAAACAGCCCAGGACATAAAGGGATCAGAAATTTAAACACTGGGGCTTGAGATACAGTTTCTGATTGATTGAATAAGGTTTTCAGCAAGCCTACCTTTCTGGGCCTTATTCCAGGCCTCCCTTGTTAATTACTTGTTGTTGCCATGTATTAAAACATGGCAATATTGTTACAACTTGTTCAATGTCATGACTATGGAACACTGATTATGAGTTAGACACAGTGCCAAGACCCATAAAAAACAACTGCCCCAGTGTTACAGATGATAGAACTCAACCCTGGAGAAGTTGGGGAGCTTGCCCAAGATCACACACTGTGGGCAGGTCAGGACTCAGGCCCAGGTGTGTCTTGTCCCAAAGGCTGGACTCTTATCTAGACATGGGTTAATGGGCCCTGAGGAGTCTGCTCAGTGACCTCAGTTTTCCTCCCAGGAAGGGAGAAGCCGCAGTGTGTGTGCACCCACAGAAACCTAGCAAGGTGGCGGGGCATCAGAGTGAAGAAAGCAGGCACAATGAAAAAGTGTTAACATTCATAACATAATCAAATATGTACTAGCTAGCTCTTGGTTAAAAGAGAATAAACTTTCCATCTGTACAGTTTACACTGAGAGAAACATTTGCAGTTTGCAAATTGTTTTAATTCACAACATCTCCTTTGATCGGCATAGCAAACTTGAGAGGATAGCAGGTCAAGCACTATTTCCACATGGAACAAAAAAAATTTCTAAAATGTTAGGACACCTAATGTTACATGCCTAATATGTGGAAAAACCAGGATTAAAAGACTCTTTCTGGTTCGGATCCTAAATTTGCCCTCTAATATCAGGATGCTTCTTGTTCTATGTGTCATTCAATCAGAGATCTTCAAAGAAATTTCTGCAGACTTCAAGTTTTCACCTCTGGTTCCTGAGAGATGGCATTTGCTAGTACCATAGTCCTACATCCAAGGAAGCTAGCACAACCTAAAACTTGGAGTATAAATGTGTTGTTTACTTGTTTACTAGTAAGCAATAGCTGGATTTAATGGTTAAAGTGGGAAATCTGACTATACTATACCTTGGAAAAGGCAGTAACACTAATGCTGTAATAAAAAATAGAAATAGCACACAAGAAGTTAAAAAAAAAAAAGGCGGTGGAGGGGAGCAGAGGCGTTAGCCAGAGGCTCTGGAGGGGAATATAGTGATATACATCTGTAGTGACTAGAGTCATAGAGAAAAGCAGGGGGACCCAGAAAGCACAAATAAGGGTGGTGGGCTTGCATAGTTACTAAGTTAAAAAGGACCAGAGTAAACTGAAGGAAGCAGAACCTGACACAGTAAGAACTGAATCAGGATCACTAATCATAGCAACAATGTATAAGAGAGGAAAATAAGTAATTGAATGTAGACCATCATATAATCTTGTTATTCTCCTGGCTTAAAGATATGGCACCAAAGAAGACGAGTAGAGCAGAGACGGGCAAGAGGAATAAGTAAAAGGAGTTGAACCCTGGAAACTCAGGGAAGAGACAAGAGTATTCAGTTATAAGGAGCAACTCGCCTGAAAGATGGGACATTATTTCTTCATTGCTTTCTGTATTATTTTTATTGGGTAAGCTTGGTATGAAGGGCTGGGGGAGGACTTTTGACAATCCTAGCTGTCAGTCCCCCTGTTGACAGTTGCTATTTTTTCCTGTTTCATTCCTTCCCAGCATCTCCCTCTATCTCGTGGGTGAATGAGCTGAGCGGTTCCACCCACACAGGGCAGCTGCTCCCTGCTCATGGGAAGCATCTGCTGCAGCTCTGGTGGAGGAACAAGTCCTGACAGAAGAGAGGCGAGGGTCAGAGTTTTCACATGGCCTGATTAGGGATGGCAGGCTGCCGTCTAAAATAACCAGTTTGGATGCAGATAATTATTGCAGAAATTGGCGACAAACTGTAAAATGAAATGTAGGGTGGGGTCTCTTTACTACCCTGAGTTTTGAGAGCAAAGACTAGCACCTGCCTCGTGAGTTTAAACTTTCTTTTTTATAGAGGCTCCAGATCAGTGTAATAACAGTGACATACTGGGTTCTCCCCTATAATTACCAAAGTCACTCAATTTCAAAACATTTTAGGTTTCGAAACTCAAAAGAAATCACACACCTGTCAAAGGTTTTCAATGATCTATCCTCACTAAATCCAGTTTATTTTCGTTTAACCTGAAATTCCTTTTTTATTTTATTATTATTTTTTTTTTGCGGTACGCGGGACTCTCACTGTTGTGGGCTCTCCCGTTGCTGAGCACAGGCTCCGGACGCGCAGGCTCAGCGGCCATGGCTCACGGGCCCAGCCGCTCCGCGGCATGTGGGATCTTCCCGGACCGGGGCAAGAACCCGTGTCCCCTGCATCGGCAGACGGACTCTCAACCACTGCGCCACCAGCGAAGCCCTGAAATTCCTTTTTTAGGCTCTCTCCCCACAACTGCACAATCCAGTTAAGAAACTGACATGGATATTGTCATTCCTTCCTAAATCTTCGAGTAAATAGTTGTAGAAAATGCTTCAAGTCAGGGCATTGAGAGCTTCATGCTAGTTCTCTTAAGTAGGTGCTCATCCTAACCACCCACATACGCACACAACCCTCCACACACAAGCAAAATCACGAACAAGACAAATCCAGGTCTTTGCTGTGAACCCTCCAACATTTGTCAAACTGATAAGCCTTCCTACATTCCTCTTTCTGAATTCATCCTGACAAAAATTGCAAGCAAAAACATCCAAACATAGAATTCCTCGCCCCCCCCCTTTTTTTTTAGTTTAAGAATGTGCACTTTTTAGGTGACAAATTCCAAATTCCCCTTATGATTTTTATTGCATTCTCGAAGACTTGCAGGTAAAGCTGCACTTCATTTGGAAGTTCCCACTTTCTTGTTGTAAATAACTTCCAAAAACCAAACTAGATACTAAGAACAGCATTTCCTGATTACCAAAAACCTACACAGGATAATAAAACAACATCAACTGGAATTATGCTAAATTATTACACACCAGTTATTATAGCATCAACACTTTGAGTACTAAAGGAGGAGATACATTCAAATAAAGCCACCTTACCTTGTTCGCTGATGAAGAGACACGAGCAAAAACTTGCTTTGAATTCTGGGACTGACTTTATATAGCAGTGGGTTTGGTCTGTGGACCAGCAACATAAGAATCACCTGGGAACTTGTTAGAAATGCAAATCCTCAAGCCCTACCCCAGTCATACCAGGGTAAGTGGTGGGGCTCACAATCTATTAACAAGCCATCCAGGTGATTGTCATACACACTCAAGTTTGAAACCCCTGGTGTAACTGCATTGGGTTGAAACTGAAGTTAAGTAGAAATATCTGTCACTTAAAAGTTCTACCATTCCATGACTTTCACAGCTGTGCCAGATTTTTTCAATGAAGTTTTTAATTTCAGAACAGTTTTATATTTACAAAATGTTGTAAAGATGGTATAGAGAGTTCCCACCCCATTTCCCCTATTGTTATATCTTGCATTAGTGTAGTACAATTGTTGCAATTAATGAACCTATATTCACCCATTATTGATGAACTAAAGCCTATACTTTATCTGGATTTTCTTAGATTTTGCCTAATGTCTTTTTTCTGATCTACAATCCTATCCTGGATACCAGATTACGTTTAGTTATCATGTCTCCTTAGGCTCCTCTTGGCTGTGATAGTTCTTTAAACTTTGTTTCTGATGACCTTGACTGTTTTGAGGAGTACTGGCTAAATTTATGAAAAATGTACTTCAGTTGGGATTCGTCTGATGTTTTCCTCATGATTAGATTGGGGTTACAGATTTTGGGGAGGAAGACCACAGTGACAATCTCATCACATCTTGCCAAAGATACAAATTACCAATACAAATCGCCTTATCATCGATAATGTTAATTTTGATCACCTGGCTGAGATAGTATTTGTCGGGTTTCTCCACTATAAAGTTATTCATTTTTCCTCCTTTCCATACTTTATTCCTTGGAAGTATTGATAAATCACGACGGGAAGCCCACATTTAGGAGTGGGGGATTATGCTCCACCTCCTTGAGAGTGGAATATCTCCATAAACCAGCCTCAGAATTTTGCAACTGAAAAATGAATAAGACCAATTTTGATATTTGAGATGTTTCTAAGAAGAATTAGAATCACAAATTGGGTGAGTAAGCAACACAAGAAAAAAAATGACATGGGAGATGTGGCTGCCAACAGAGGTGAACTACACAATGGCAGACATGCAGAAAAATTGCAACATGGCCTTTCAGCACGTGGCACTCGGAGTGGTGGTACAAATGTTCACCACTGAGACTTCCATGTCTTTTGTAAATGTATATCCGGGGTCTCTTTCCAGTCTCAAATATTCTTGATCATTTCCACAAGTAGTCCGTAACCTTGGCTGTACATTTCTTGGCTGAGCTTTCTGGGTGAGACTTGGGCATTGGCATGTAAAAATCTCCCCAGATGATCCAGATATGCAACCAAGATTGGAAAATCACTGCTTTCAGTACTGTCGTCCTCAGATGGTAGCTTTAAATTAATGAGTAGAGTGGGGAACCAGGAGCCAGGAGAACATGGCAGAGTGCAGGTTTTCATAGCACTCTGTTGATAGCACAGTGGTGGTGGCAATTAACTCCACCAGACTGTGACATTCTCAGAAAAGAGACCACATTGAGGAGGGGAAAGGAGAGAAAGCAAATGATGTTCAAAGATACATAATGCATGGCTCTGCCTCAAAGGTCTCACCAAATATAATTAAACATGAGAAACAGAATAGGGATGCTAATGGTGGTAGTACTTATGGTAGAACAGTAGCAGTAGTAATAGCAGCTAATGTTTATTGCGTTCTTACTTTAGGCCAGGCCTAAATTCTATTTTACTCTATTTGCAACCAAGTGAGATAGGTACTATTATCTCCATTTTACAGACGAGGAAACTTCCAAGGTCATCTAGCTAAGAAGTGGCCAAAGATGGATTTAAACCTTGCCAGTCCAACTCCAGAGCCTTTGCTCTACATCATTTTCTCCTCCCTCTCTTTATTACATCCCAGATCTGTGGACCACACAGAGAGGAGAAGTGATTCAGTCCAGGGAAGTTAAGGGAAGGCTCTCAAGAGATGGGTTTTAGAAAATGAGTAGGAGAGAGGAAGTTTAATCTGGAGTTGCTGTGAAGCATAGTTTGGTTGGGGCAGATGAGACAAAGACCACTTAATTCAATTGGCCAGTGCCAGGATCAAGGCCTGAGGTAGAAGAGCTGGAAGTAGACTGGGAGACTGGTTGGGCATGTTTGAAAATTTAACAAAGGCACATCTGGTGAAAGAAGGAACCGATCCCTGGCAGCACATGTTGGCTGTCTCTGAGCACCTTCTACCCAATCTTCTTTGCCCTGCTCATTGCACTAGAAGGTCTGTATGGCCAACATGGAATAAATACATCAACGACCTCCCTTGACTACTGGACAGTAGTGGAGCCTGAGCAAGAGATCAGTGGGAGGGAGGAGAGTGAGATCAGGGTATTCTTTTCCCAGCTCCCTTTCTGAAGCTTGCCTAGGTCTGCCTCTCTTAAATGAAAATAACTGCTCCTCTTCTGCTGGCCTCCTCCACATGGCTCTTGCCTTCTAGTTCCTTCTAATTTCTTCCAGTTTCTTCAGGTCTGTGGTTGGTGGCAATTGCTCTCCTGTCCCTAGCCCAGAGTTTCTTGCCCACACTTTCAAAATAGTTCCTTTGTAAATAACTCCTCCTCCGATTTTCCTAATTTGATTGTGTCATGTGTTTACTGTTGAGATCCTGACCTACACCCAGCACGAGGTACAAATTCTCTTCCACTCTTCCTGTCCCATTTGTCAGCAGTGGTGCCTAGAGGGGTTCTTCCAAACCCATGTGGAAACATGTCTAATGACCCCGTGTTTCTGTAGTGCTGACGACTACTCTGTCCACTGGGTTTCCATATTTCCAGAATGACAGGGCACAGCTAAGTAGCCCTAAAGCATCTTCCTTGTGCAGTCTCCTCATTCCAGCTCTGATTCCTGCTTACCTAGAAATAAACTGTAATGATAATAAACCAACTACTGTAAGTTGGCAAATTCTGCTCCCTAGGCTTAAATTCACTTTCTCTCCTCTTGATGGTTTAAGGCTCTACCTTAGTCTTCTCTATCATTCATCAACCTCCTTCTGGTCCTATACGTTTTTGGTAAATCTTTTCCCCAAATCCTTAAAATATAGACATGTTTAGCTCATATGACTAACAATATCATTATTTTATAAAGAATCAGATTAAAATAGTGTTCAAAATCCCTAACATTCATTGAAGGTAATATGCTGGGCATCATGATTTCATGACTTATTTAATCTTTACAGGAGACAGTGCTGTAGGTAATATCATTGTCCCTATTTACAGATGGAAGAAAGGATGCTAAGTGAGAATAGCTGATTCACATAAGAAGTAGTGGTGGAGGTGTAAGCTGGGCTGTAGGTGGGCAGATTATGTATGTCTGCCTACATATCACCTTCTTCCTTGCTCTTGTTTCTTTTCTTCTTTCTCTGTCTTTTCTTCTTCCCCTTCTCCCTCCCCTCTTCCTCCCCTTTCTTCTTCTTCTCCTCCCATCTACCTCCTCCCTCTCCACTTTCTCATAATTAACAAACACAAACATCTTTCTGAACACTTTCCATGCCCAGGGCCATATTCTGTTAGCTGGGGGTAGAGGAATTTCAAAGATATGGCTCTTGACTTCAATGGGCTTATATTCTAGCTGGGCTGTAGATCAAGCTGTTTACATTTTTCTTTTCTTTTCTTTTCTTTTTTTTTTTTTGCGGTACGCGGGCCTCTCACTGTTGTGGCCTCTCCCGTTGAGGAGCACAGGCTCCGGACGCGCAGGCTCAGCAGCCATGGCTCACGGGCCCAGCCGCCCCGCGGCACGTGGGATCCTCCTGGACCGGGGCACGAACCCGTGTCCCCTGCATCGGCAGGCGGACTCTCAACCACTGCGCCACCAGGGA
>RJWK010073727.1:0-10185 GCA_004363435.1 Platanista minor | reverse complement strand
AGACAAGGAAGGACACTACATAATGATCAAGGAATCAATCCAAGAAGAAGATATAACAATTATAAATATATATGCACACAACATAGAAGCACTTTAATACATAAGGCAAATGCTAATAGCTATAAAAGGGGAAATCGAGAGTAACACAATAATAGTGGTGGACTTTAACACCTCACTTACACCAATGGACAGATCATCCAAACAGAAAATTAATACGGAAGCACAAGCTATAAATGATACAATAGACCAGATAGATTCAGTTGATATTTATAGGACATTCCATCGAAAAATAGCAGATTACACTTTCTTCTCAAGAACGCATGGAACATTCTCCAGGATAGATCACATCTTGGGTCACAAATCAAGCCTCAGTATATTTAACAAAACTGAAATCATATTAAGCATCTTTTCTGACCACAATGCTGTGAAATTAGAAATCAATTACAGGGAAAAATCGTAAAAAACACAAACACATGGAGGCTAAACAACATCTTACTAAATAACCAAGAGATCACTGGAGAAATCAAAGAGGAAATCAAAAAATACCTAGAGACAAATTAAAACGAAAGCACAATGATCCAAAACCTATGAGATGAAGCAAAATCAGTTGTAAGAGGGAAATTTATAGCAATAGTAGCCTACCTTAAGAAACAAGAAACATCTCAAATAAACAACCTAACTTTATACCTAAAGGAACTAGAGAAAGAAGAACAAACAAAACCCAAAGTTAGTAGAAGGAAAGAAATCATAAAGATCAGAGCAGAAATAAATGAAATAGAAACAAAGAAAACAATGGCAAATATCAAAAAAACTAAAAGCTTGTTCTTTGAGAAGATAAACAAAATTGATAAACCATTAGCCAGACTCATCAAGAAAAAGGAGAGGACTCAAATCAATAAAATTAGAAATTAAAAAATAGAAGTTACAGCAGACACCACAGAAATACAAACCATCCTAAGAGAATACTACAAGCAACTCTATGCCAATGAAATAGACAACCTGAAAGACATGGACAAATTCTTAGAAAGGTATAACCTTCCAAGACTGAACCAGGAAGAAATCGAAAATATGAACAGAACAATCACAAGTAATGAAATTGAAATTGTGATTAAAAATCTTCCAACAAACAAAACTCGAGGACCAGATGGCTTCACAGGTGAATTCTCTCAAACATTTAGAGAAGAGCTAACACCCATGTTTCTCAAACTCATCCAAAAAATTGCAGAGAAAGGAACACTCCCAGACCCATTCTATGAGGCCACCATCACCCTGATACCAAAACCAGACAAAGACACAACAAAAAAAGAAAATTACAGACCAATATCTCTGATGAATATATATGCAAAAATCCTCAACAAAATACTAGCAAACAGAATCCAACAACACATTAAAAGGATCATACACCATGATCAAGTGGGATTTATCCCAGGAATGCAAGGATTCTTCAATATATGCAAATCAATCCATGTGATACACCATATTAACAAACTGAAGAATAAGAACCATATGATCATCTCAATACATGCAGAAAAAGCTTTTGACAAATTCAACACCTATTTATGAAAAAAACTCTCCAGAACGTGGGAATAGAGGGAACCTACCTCAACATAATAAAGGCCATATACGAATATCCCACAGCAGTGGTGAAAAGCTAAAAGCATTTCCTTAAGATCAGAAACAAGACAAGGATGTCCACTCTTGCCCCTATTATTCAACATAGTTTTGCAAGTCCTAGCCACAGCAATCAGAGAAGAAAAAGAAATAAAAGGAATACAAATTGGAAAAGAAGAAGTAAAACTGTCACTGTTTGCAGATGACAAGATACTATACATAGAGAATCCTAAAGATGCCACCAGAAAACTACTAAAGCTAATTGATTAATTTGGTAAAGTAGCAGGATACAAAAATGCACAGAAATCTCTGGCATTCCTATACATTAATGATGAAAAATCTGAAAGAAAATTTAAGGAAACACTCCCATTTACCATTGCAACACAAAGGATAAAATAGGAATAAACTTACCTAGGGAGACAAAAGACCTTCATGCAAAAAACTATGACACTGATGAAAGAAATTAAAGATGATATCAACAGATGGAGAGATATACCATGTTCTTGGATTGGAAGAATCAATACTGTGAAAATGACTATACCACCCAAAGCAATCTACAGATTCAATGCAATCCCTACCAAATTACCAATGGCATTTTTTTTTCCAGAAATAGAACAAAAAAATCTTTTTTTTTTTTTTTAGTCAATGTGGCCTATTTTTAAAATTTAATTTTATTTATTTTTTATACAGCAGGTTCTTATTAGTCATCAATTTTATACACATCACTGTATACATTTCGATCCCAAGCACACAATTCATCACACAAAATTTGTAGAGAGACACAAAAGACCCAGAATAGCCAAAGCAGTCTTGAGGGATAAAAACAGAGCTGGAGGAATAAGACTCCCTGACTTCAGACTATACTACAAAGCTACAGTAATCAAGACAATATGGTACTGGGACAAAAACAGAAATACACATCAATGGAACAGGATAGAAAGGCCTGAGATAAACCCACACACCTAAGTCAACTAATCTATGACAAAGGATGCAAGGATATACAATGGAGAAAAGACAGTCTCTTCAATAAGTGGTGCTGTAAAAACTGGACAGCTACATGTAAAAGAATGAAATTAGGACACTCCCTAACACCATACACAAAAATAAACTCAAAATGGATTAGAGACCTAAATGTAAGAATTGACACTATAAAATTCTTAGAGGAAAACATAGGAAGAACACTCTTTGACATAAATCACAGCAAGATCTTTTTTGATCCATCTCCTAGAGTAATGGAAATAAAAACAAAAATTAACAAATGGGACCTAATGAAACTTCAAAGCTTTTGCGAAGCAAAGGAAACCATAAACAAGATGAAAAGACAACCCTCCGAATGGGAGAAAATATTTGCAAATGAATCAACAGACAAAGGATTAATCTCCAAAATATATAGACAGCACATGCAGCTCAATATTAAAAAAACAAACAACCCAATCAAAAATGGGCAGAAGACCTAAATAGACATTTCTCCAAAGAAGACATACAGATGGACAAGAAGCACATGAAAAGCTGCTCAACATCACTAATTATTAGAGAAACGCAAATCAAAACTACAATGAGGTATCACCTCACACAAGTTAGAATGGTCATCATCGGATAATGTACAAACAAATGCTGGAGAGGGCGTGGAGAAAAGGGAACCTTCTTGCACTATTGGAGGGAATGTAAATTGATACAGCCACTATGGAGAACAGTATGGAGGTTCCTTAAAAAACTAAACATAGAATTACCATATGATCCAGCAATCCCACTACTGGGCATGTACCCAGAGAAGACCATAATTCAAAATGACAAATGCACCCCAATGTTCATTGCAGCACTATTTACAAGAGCAAGGTCATGGAAGCAACCTAAATGCCCATGAACAGAAGAATGGATAAAGAAAATGTGGTACATATATACAATGGAATATTACTCTGCCATAAAAATGAGTGAAATTGGGTCCTTTGTAGAGATGTGGATGAATCTAGAGACTGTCATACAGAGTGAAGTAAGTCAGAAAGAGAAAAACAAATATTGTATATTAACGCATATATGTGGAACCTAGAAAAGTGGTACAAGTGAGCCGGTTTGCAGGGCTGAAATAGAGACACAGATCTAGAGAACAAATGTATGGATACCAAGGGGGTAAAGTGG
This sequence comes from Platanista minor, assembly GCA_004363435.1. Lineage (NCBI taxonomy): Eukaryota > Metazoa > Chordata > Mammalia > Artiodactyla > Platanistidae > Platanista > Platanista minor. Next base: position 6,438 of record RJWK010073727.1, on the reverse strand, counting down.
TGGGGGGGTGAGAGGTGGTGTGATGAATTATGAGATTGGGATTGACATGTATATACTAATATGTATGAAATGGATGACTAATAAGAACCTGCTGTATAAATAAATAAATTAAATTAAATTAAAAATAATAGCACATCCTCCAAAATTGAGGTCTTATGAAAAAAATGTCATGGAGAAGAATACTATGTGCACCTTCATAAATACCCACAGCAGAAAGGTGGAAAGATGAGAAATCAACAAAGGAAAATGAATAGGAGCCATCTGAGAGGCAGGTAGAAAATCTGGGTAAGGTACCATCACAGGAGTCAGGACCACGTGGCTTCTACATGTCTAAAGAACTATTTATTTGTGTATGTATATATTTATTTATTGGCCATACCTCGCAGCATGTGGGATCTTAGTTCCCCAACCAGGGATGGAACCCCGCCCCCTGCAGTGGAATCACAGAGTCTTAACCACTGGACTGCCAGGGAGGTCCCCAAGAAGTATTTTAAAAGAGAGCAAAAATTCCTCAAACTGCATATTAGGGCTTCCCTGGTGGCGCAGTGGTTGAGAGTACCGCAAAAAAACAAAGAAACAAACAAAAAACTGCATATTAAATAATAATACTTCCTCTGAAAATGGGAAAAAAGAGGATTGAACAGGTGAATAGAGGACACTGTCCATTTCCTTAGTTAACACTTCTGCTTCATCCATCACCATCCTAATGCTTTGAAGGTGTAAGACTAGAACAACAGATGTAATATAAAGGGTCAAAGAAATTTTTTTTTTTGTGGTACACGGGCCTCTCACTGTTGTGGCCTCTCCCATTGCGGAGCACAGGCTCCGGATGCACAGGCTCAGCAGCCATGGCTCACGGGCCTAGCCACTCCGCGGCATGTAGGATCTTCCTGGACCGGGGCACGAACCCATGTCCCCTGCATCGGCAGGTGGACTCTCAACCACTGTGCCACCAGGGAAGCCCCAAAGAAAAATTTTTATACATTTGGGAAATATAGATGAACATGTAAAGATGTACATGCATTCCCAACACTAAGTGCTTAATAAATGTTTGCTACTAAAGATATAATGTAAAAATGAAGTAACTTGAACCACCCTTTGAGCAAAGAGAATTTATTCACTAAGAAATGAAGGAAACTATCATTTCCTTGAGCCAGTACTATCTTCTAGGCACCATGAACACTTTGAAAAGTTGCTAGGAAAATATAATAAACTTATTGCCATTAATATTGCTTATTATAAACCTATTGCCGTTAGTATTATAACTAATATCTTACCTCATTAGTTGCAGGAAAACTGAACTTTTAACAGTAAAATAAAGATAGTATATAGTATTATCATCCTATAAGTTGGAAAACTTAACCATAAACTGAAAAGCAAATTAACTAATTATTTTCTGATTAAATTCTTGATCATATTAATATTCAGACACATATATAAGATGAGGAAAAATTATGTTAACTATCCAGTGTCAACATAGTATAACTATGGTGATACTCTTGCTTCGTGAATATTTACTGGAAAAAAGAGGGACTAGATTTGGCCATGTGTAAAGCAAAATGATATTAAAAAATTATATTAGAGATCTCAGAGATAACCTGAACTTTAAACACACACACACACACGCTCCTCTGGAAAGGATAAGACTGAATTTTACCCCACTTTATTTCAAGCTATTCTAAATTTCTAAGGAATTTATCAAAATTATTCAAATGACCCAAACTGTCCACATTCCTTTTTCTGTATTTTTTAAATCTTGGATGTAAGTTCATCTTAAATGATATTATACATTTTAGGTTAAGTATTCAGTAAAATAGAAAATCAAACTGAAAGATTAAAATAAGTAAGGGTCTTTTAATTTTTTCAAATACAAATGTTAAACAAAACAATACATATGCACATATATATATGTACACAAACAAAATATATGAATGAATGTATGTATCTATATACATATCTATATATCTATGCTCAGCCTTTTGAAGTGTTCACTCAGGAAGAATAAGGTAAAGCACTTCGATAGGCATTTTTTTCCCTCTAAAGTAATGTGGATACAAGTGAACAGTAAATTTTTTCTCCCTCTAAAGTAATGTGGATACAAGTGAACAGTAAATTTTATATCTGCTTGTAAAAGAAATGTAAGATAGACAATCATTGAAGAAATATATGTTAGGTGTTTTCACACACTTTTTTTTTTCCTCAGTAGTGAGTTCACAGAAAATGTAAACACGGTAAGATTAGGCATTTCAGCTCTTCACTTTTTCCCACACAAGTGTCATCCTTTATAACTCTGAAAAGTGCTTTTTAATTAAACATCACAATATCACTTAAGCTTTCATATTTTATTCCTTTATTTTTTCTTCATTTTACATACTGTTTTCTGACAAGTAGCTAACTTCTGACTTGATACAACTTTACAGCAAATTCTCCATAGTGAATAAACAGTGCTTTCAATAAAGTTATTTAAAGTCTAAATAGAAAAGATTCTAAACTGTCATTCTTTTTTAGGTTCAAATTGGATAAACTTTAATATCACTGGAAGTCCTATCTGTTTCAGATGGAGGAAGATTAACGATCCATAAACAAGTACTCCAAATACAATATTTAGTTCACCAGACAATGACCCAGTTCCCAGAAAACCACCTAATATTATCTTGTTTCTAATTTTTTTTAATCCATGTAGCACTGACTCAGGAAAGCTTCTCTCTATATACTACATGCATAAACAAACATAAACTGTAATGGGAAGAGCAAATTTCCGTTTGACCCATCGTTATTAAATATTTATAAATTCATAATTCTCAGGCCTCTTACAAATGGGAAGTGACATCTATTTGCATTTTTCTTGGAGTTCTGGATTGACTGTCAGCAAAAAACTCACTTGTGACACATTGCAAAGGGGTTGTCAAAATGCCATCAAAATGTACACAGGCTACCCATTATCAAAAAAAAAAATCAATGTTTAAATATTTGCATAATAAAGCATCAATATCAATAATTTGTTTGAGAGTTGCAGCATCTTTCTGAATAATTCACCACAATTACATATGGAGATAAAAAAGAAAAAAAAGGGCAGCAGCTAATAATTCTTGAATAACTTGTAATTCAGATCCACCTCTGCTAGGATCAAAGAAAATATTTCCATGTTTTCATTTGTTTGAGCATTTTGATGAGTAGATGCAGACATTCTTTTATCCAACAAGCCAGTGGGGACTTCAATCTTTGCCTTACTTTCTTCCATCTATGACCTTTATCTATTTTTTTTTTTTACTTTCAAAGCACTTTCAAACGCATACATTAATTCTTTTGTGAATTATTTTATCCTTTTACAACTGTTTTTGAACACGCTCTATTAGTGGCACAGTCTTAGACACCATAAAAGAAAAAAAAGAAATTAGAGGATGTTTTAACATCATATATAAGCAGTGAGACATGTGGAAGCCTAGTCAATCATAATGCCATCACATGGATCAACCTCTTCCCCAGAATGTTACCCTTCTGTCACCTCAACCTCTAACCATTCTCAGGGAGTCATGATTTATATTACTTGTTTCACAGACTTGATCCCAGGCCACAGATTTTTCATCACTACTGGTTATATTATCTTCCCTCTGCTTTTTCTTTCCTTTACCATAGAGGCTTGGAATGCATGGTTTGTTTTCCTCACAGCCACCCAGGTGTGGGCACAGATGAGGGGAGAGAAAGCTTAGATTTTACAAATTCAAAACAATGATGTTAATGTCTTTGGTCTACCTTAAGTGTCATAGATATGCATTCACATGAATGCAAGCATGCACTGACAAACATTATCACATCAAATCATAAAGATTAAGATTAAAGAGAGTGAAAAAAGGACCCACTGAGCTCAGTGTCCCCATAATATCCACAAAAATTCTGACTCTTGATTGACATGGGTATACTAAATAACCAAATGAGTCCAATACTTGCCATGAAACAAGGCTAGCAAGGCACATATACAAATAAATACAATACAAGGAAAAATATGAAAATACCAAAAAAGGTAGGAATGCAGTCTACTTAGGACGATCAGGGAATAGCACTGGCAGAGATAGTACCTGACTCAGGATTTGATGGAGAGATAGCATAGTTTGTTTTCCTGAAATCAACTCCCCACCCACTCCAATGAGAAAGAAAAGTAGGGACGCAGGCTAGCCCAAAACTCAATCTGTTAGTCTAGTTGGGCAGGACATTGATGGAAAAGAATGTGGGATCAGAACTCAAAAGAAATTAAATATGATTTTAAATATTTTAGTCTTTTCCTTGCAATTAATTTTGAGCCTATGTGAAAGATTATCACAGTGGTTTAGAGAACCTAATATGGTCAAGATACCTTCTTCAGACACCTAAGTGTTTGATTCACTCCAAATTTTTAATTTAATTTCTTGTGAAGACAATCTGAATGGCTCAACTCATATTTTGTGTCAAGTTCTGGTTAGTTACTTTGGCTTACCTGAATCTAATCATCAGTAACAAAAGGAAGAAGACAATGCTAGTTTAAAGCTGCCCCTTATGTAGGAGCTGACAGTTTGGCAGTTTCACATGCAATAAATTATGTATGGTCTATCCCAGAACATAATTCACATGTTCAAGGCAAGGAGCAGGAGACAATGTTAGATGCTACATATTAGTGTGGGAGAGTTTCATAGTTCATATGTTAGAAAGCTCTAGGGAAGACCTACATAAAATTAGGGCAAAACAGACTTTGCTTGTTGCTAGAGATTTTTGTTGTCTATATAAAGTTCTGGTTAAAAAAAAAAAAAAAGCAGAAGAGAACCCCACATATAGTTGTTTATACAGGTTAAGAAGAGGTAATAACTAGACTGAGCTGTCCTCAACATAAATTACTCTCAATATTTTGACACCTTTTTTGGAGATGCAGTGAGAGCATTATTTATAAATTGATTTCTAGACAGAAAGCACAAAGGCCACACAACTTTAGCCTTAGAATAGGTTGTCAAATACAAAATGTTGTCTTACTTGCTCTGCCATAATATTACCTAAATTGTAGAAAAAGCTGCAAGTGATTCACCATAATCTGTGTTTTTTCTTCTTACTAGCACAGGGCTAACTGCATATCCCAGGCTTCTTTGCAATTAGGTATGGTGGTCATGTGATTGAATTCTAGGCAATGGAATGTGACTTTCACACCTGGACATATCTGGTCCATTTCCACTCCCAAAATGAGTCCTCTTTGCTCTTTCTACTCTTGCTAATCTTTCCAAGATCCTCATGTCACTTCACCAAATATGAAGCAGGCAGAAAAAGAATAACAACATTACATTTGCAGGTTTTCACAATCCAGCTTAGCTGGTGAGTTATCTATTTAACTATAGCTATCTGGCAGACAATTCTGAACATTTATGCAGGAAGCAAAGTGGATTAGGAAAACTAAGTTGCCTATTCCTGTTAGGTATAATGGTATGTAAATATTGTCTTAATAACATTTTTAAATAAACAGAGAAATTTCTCAATTATAGGTGCCCAAACCAAGGAAACAAATTATATTTTATGTTCAAACAAAACAGTTTGGGTTTTAAATGTTAGTAATAACTTCAGCTGTCATTTTAGTTGCACAAGAAGTCATTATCTTAATAAGAAAATTTCAACAGAAAAACATACCCCTTTTAACACAGCAGTGTCCCAATAAACCTAATTCACTAAAAATTAGCTGCTGTAATTTATAAGACCACTTATCAAGATGAATCACTTCTAGATGTAATTATCCACATTTATTGAAAATTATGGGAAAAATGTGAAGAAAACATTTAACTGAAGGAAATGTGTTGGAGTGAATTAAATCCTCAGCATAACCACACACACACACACAAAAATGAATATATTCATTGCTATATTCAATCATTTTAATGCTTTAACATTTACTATTTTTCTAATTCATTTGAATTATCTATGTTGTTTTATATTTTTTATTTTCTTTATTCCACCCACATCTGCAATGATCTACATAATCTGCATATTTTATAATCTATTCTAAATGCTAGTGTATTTCCTTGTATACATTGATTTAAGAATCTTAATTGTTGGATGAGGCAAATGAGTTTCACTTATCTACACATAAATATATAATACATATCTCAGTATAGATACAAATATGTAGCGCTATTAAAAGTTAAATTTGGCACATTTGAACAGGTCTATTTACAGACTGAGATCCTAAATTTTTATCTTAACATTTCCTCAATTTAAAGGTGCATATCCAGTCCCTGAATCCACACTACATATGGCATCCTACACACCTACATGAACTAACTCTGACCTGACTCCTAATCTCATCTCTCCTCTCCTGCAACTGTCTGTGCTATAAACATACTGGTCTTCTTTTAGTTCCTTGAGTATGTAAAAGTTGCTTTGACATTTGGACTTTTAATACAAAGGCATTTCTCTTTTTTTTTTTTTTTT
>RJWK010073726.1:0-10185 GCA_004363435.1 Platanista minor | reverse complement strand
CTTCCTCTTCTTTGAAGGGCACCAACCACATCATGGGGGTCCCACGCTCATGACGGCATCTAACGCTAATGACCTCCCAAAGGCCCCACTTCCAAACACCATCCCACTGGGAGGAGGGCTTCAATATGTGAATTGAGGGGTGCAAGCATGCAGTCCATTGCACTTCTATTTCCACAGCAGTTCTAAAGGCTCTGATCACAGGCACAGTCTTGGCTTCAAATGCTCTCCAACGTTTCCACCATTCATCTAATGCTATATTCTCTCTGACTCTTGAAAATGAATGAATGCTGGCCTGAGAGGAGGAATGAAGTCGATTCTGTGTCATGCTACAGAATTCTCTGCATTATTTCCCACAACAGAAGGAGGAGAACCCAACTCATGACCTTTTGGAAATAAATACATGCATGAATGAGGGATGGATGAGTGAATGGGTGGACGGATGATTGTATCCTTAAAACTTGATATGGCTGGCAAATCAACTGTATTTTGTTTAGTATGGCCAAAATATTTGGGAGTGAAGGTCACAGGGGTTTAAATTACTCAATTATCAGAAATTTGAGGCCCCAAATTATATTTTATTTTTCTATGAAAATCACTTCACCAAATTCCACAGTCATTCCTGTAATAACGAATTAAAGTTCAGTGTTACTAAATTCTGGAAACTATGCCATTCCTTACTTAGGCATTGTCAATTACTTGTAAGGTCTCTGAATTAGATGTGCATTTAAAAAATAAAAACCCAATTCTTCAACAATGAAGTAGGAACCATAGTTATGAATATACTTGTATATGTTTGTGTGTGTGTTCTCTTAGAAACAACTTATGATCATAATATCTAATATTTAGTTCTTTATAGAATACAAAACATAATCATCCATCATGTCCCTCAAGCCCACAGATCTGAGACATTTACCTTCAGAAAGATGCAATTTTTGCTAACTTTGTCATCTCCTGGGAATGTCAACCAAAGAAATCTTATAATTTTAATTTTCTTCCTCAAGATGAGGGCATAAATATTATTGGACAAAGAGGAAGGCATTTTTGGAAACCTGGAGTGAACTCTACTCAGTGAAATTCTTTAGAATGTAAACAGCCTCTGGTAATGGCACAGAGGTTCACTTTTGGACAGGAAATAGTCCCACACCTAAAAGCAAAATAAACCAGCCCCAAATACACAAACATGAAGCACAGCATCACCAAAGAGGCACTAAGAGACTTCTTATCTTGCTGCAGGTCATGAAAGAAATAGACTTGTGAACAGAACCCACAGAATCAGCAGTTGGAGCAGCCCTGTGCAGCTGGGATGCAGGTCCTGGGATGCAGCAGGTCAGTGCAAAGACAGAGAGACTGCTTGGAAAACGAATCAAGAAGTCTAGTCAATACAAAACATTTTGATTACCCTAACTAATGCAGTAATTTCTTTCAAGTCGGAACAAGATGAAATGTCCACATCCTCTGATGTCCCATGGAGGAAATATAGGAAGGAAATGCTGTGAAATGGATATTTCAGATTTTGATGTTTGGGGCTGCCTTTTTACAAACTTTAGTTTGGCTTTTCAGGTCAGCTGTAGCAGTGAACTCACTTTGTATGATCAGATGCAACCTGGACTGATGTCCTTATAATTGTGACAAGCAGGTTCCGGTCGTACTAGAGAGAGGAATTAAAATAGTAGGTGGGAGAAAACTTTGTCTCATGACTTTGCCAAATATACCCTCCTGTCTTTCGTTGTACCAACGTGTTTATTCTTTTTTTTTAATTTATTTGGCTGCACCAGGTCTTAGTTGCGGCAAGCGGGCTCCTTAGTTGTGGCAGGTGAACTCTTAGTTGCAGCATGCATGTGGGATCTAGTACCCTGACCAGGAACTGAACCCAGGCCCCCTGCTTTGGGTGCATGGATTCTTAACAACTGAGCCACCAAGGAAGTCCCAAATGTGTTTATTCTGTGAGTACCTATATTTCCAGAAGACAAAAAAGACAAATATGTTACTTATATGTCTTGTTCCATTGAGGTTGATCTAACAGGATACCGTAGGCTTATAAACAAAAGAAATGCATTCCTCGTATTTCTGGAGGCTGGAAGTCCAAGGTCAGGTGCCAGCAGATTTGATTCCTGGTGAGAGGCCCTTTCCTGGTTCATAGATGGCTATCTTCTCATTGTGTCCTCACAGGGCAGAAGAGGTGACAGAGCTCTCTGGGGTCCTTTTTCTGGAAGGTTTTTTTTTTTTTTTTGCGGTACGCAGGCCTCTCACTCACTGTTGTGACCTCTCCCGTTGCGGAGCACAGGCTCCGGACGCGCAGGCTCAGCGGCCATGGCTCACGGGCCCAGCCGCTCCGCGGCATGTGGGATCTTCCCGGACGGGGGCACGAACCCACGTCCCCTGCATCGGCAGGCGGACTCTCAACCCCTGCCCCACCAGGGAAGCCCTGTAAGGTTTTTTGTTTTTTGTTTTTTTGAAGTAGAGTTGATCTGCAATGTTTCAGGTGTACAGAAAAGTGATTCAGTTATGTATATTTATTATTATTATTTATTATATATATTAATATATATTATTATTATTCCATTTTAGGTTATTACAAGATATTGACTATAGTTCCCTGTGCTGCACAGTAGGTCCTTGTTGTTTATCTACTTTATATACAGTAGTGTGTATCTGTTAATCCCAAATTCCTAATTTATTCCTTCCCCCCTTTCCCCTTTGGTAACCATAGGTTTGTTTTCTACGTCTGTGAGTCTATTTCTGTTTTGTAAGTAAGTTCATTTGTACCACTTTTTTAGATTCCACATATAAGTGATATCATATGATATATGTCTTTCTCTGTCTGACTTACTTCACTCAGTATGATCATCTCTAGGTACATCCATGTTGCTGAAAAAATGGCATTATTTTATTTTTTATGACTAAGTAATATTCCATTGTGTATGTCCCAACTTCTTTATCCATCCATCTCTTGATGGGCACTTAGGTTGCTTCCATGTCTTGGCTATTGTGAATAGTGCTGCTATGAACACTGGGGTGCAAGTATTTTTTCAAATTAGATTTCTTGTCTTTTCTGGATATCTGCCCAGGAGTGGGATTGCTGGATCATATGGTAGGTCTATTTTTAGTTTTTTTTAAGGAATCTCCACTGGGGTCTCTTTTACAAGAGCACTAATCCCATCATGAAGGCTCCATCCTCATGACCTAATCACCTCCCAAAGGCTCTAATACCACCACATTCGGGTCTAGGACTTCAGTATGTGAATTTTGAGGGGACATAAGCATTCAGTCTATGGAAGTACCCTTCCATACATTTCCTACACACAGAATTCACTGGGAGAAACTATTCTGGTCTTGACAGAGGAGAACAAAGATCAGGTTGTGAACTGTAACTGACAGACTGTCCAGGCTGGGAGCCCACTCTGGACAGCTGATTAGAGCCAGCCCTCTCTTTTCTCTTCTAGTCTTTTCCTACCTCCTCGGTTTGGTATACGGATCCAGTACCCCAGGTCCTGGATTTGATAAGGCAGCAAACACTTCCAAAGTGTGTCTCTACTGGCTTTCATCAGGCCCTTATGCCCTGCCTGCCTGAGAGCTCGCCAAGGCCTGGGGGTAACCAGCAATCCCACTCTAACGCTTCAGAACCAAAACCTGAAATAAACCCATATGCAAACATCACCACTCATGCCCTCACACACCACATGCTTCTCCTGGAATGGATTTCAATCTTTTGTTCTAAGTAACAGAAATCACTGAAGAAAGCAGAGAGGCTGGGAAGAGAGTAGACTACGAGGCCCTGGCAAGAGGGCCCCCACTTCAGCAAACCCAGGATGGGTGCACATCGTCTGGCCAGCAGCACCATCTTCTGACACCTCACTCCTGTAAAATGTCAGAGACACACCCACAGTGTTCATACAAAGGAAGGTTTTCTGGTATGCTGTGGCTTTTTTACTGCTGAAATTGTTTCCAAGAACCATTAGTAGATTTTGACCTGAAAGGTCTTATTGTTGTTGTTTCCATCGTTGCTTTCTTCTTATCATTTTTAAGTGAGACTGGCTTTTGAGGAGACTCCATAGAAAAACTTTGGAAATGCCATAGTTTTGTGCCAGGAGAAATATGTCTAAATGTTCGTATAGTCAAACATGTTCCTAACAGTCAACCGTTTATTAAGTGTTTAGTGCCAAGTGTGACCAAGTAATTGCACCCATGGTCTCAGCACAAACTTAGGAGTATGTGGTACTCTCTCCAGTTTACAGATGCAGAAAGACCAAAGTGGAAAAACCGTGTCCAAGGCACTCAGTGATCAAGTAGAAGATGGAGCCACAATTCAAAATCAGGTACTTCTGGTCAACCCAGCAGGCCTCACCGTTTGCTGCCAGAGGAATATTTCCAGTGAGGCTGGTAAAGCTTTGCTCTCTGGGTCCCAATTGTAATCCTAGGCTGCTCTGGGCAGGGAAGGGAGCAGCGTGCCTTGGGACATGTACCAAGGAAACCTTTCTGATAAATCCCTCCACCAGATCTTGGAGGAAAGTGATCTGAACCACCAAGGCTCCCCAGTCTTTTGCTTGGCTTTCTTTACTCATTCTAAATGAATGCCGTTATCATACCTAATTTTGTATTCTTTCTTCCTACGGAGGGCCCCTGCAGTTGTACAGCTTGAGGCCCCCCAAAACCTGGATCTGCCCCTATCAGCCTCTAAGTTATAACCTTACAGTGGGTTCCTTTAGTGGATTCTTTGGGAAAGAGCAATGCCCTAAAGCAAAGGGATGTGGGACAAGCATGCTTTGGATGGCGTGGAAGGAGGCAGAGGTTCAGGCCTCCAAGGACACACTCTGGGCCTGGGAGAGGGGCCTATTTGCGGATATCTGTGGCAAAAAGAAGTGAACGGAGAAAGCAAAGCAAGAGGAAGGGAGGGCAAAGTGAGGGCTGGGAAGGACCCCACTTCAGGGATGGCCCTGCTCCCCCTCCCCAAGGCACAGCCACTGGGGGGCGGAGAGGAGTCTGGCTTCGTAATGGGAGCGGCCACAAACTCAGATCAGCAGTAGGAGGCTGAGGTGCGCAGGGTACGCGTGGGCTGTGAACCAACCACCCTGGAGGAGACAGATGGTTACAGATGGAGGACAGAGGGCGGGGCTCAGGGCGTGGGAGTGTCTTCAGCGCACTTGTTTAATTGCAGGCAGCGGAAACAATCCGGCCGGCTTTGCTGCGGTTCGGTGTTTTATAGTTGGCTGATATAATTTCACTAAGAACTCTAAATCTCTAAATTTCGCGTATTCTTGCTGAATGAATCCTGTATTCATGAGCATGCCTTGCTGAAAGCATGCCTTCTCCGGGGTTGCATCTCATTCTGCAGAATATGAAGAGAAGAGAGGTCTGGTGAGCCTTCCCATGTGTGATGCTACAGGCTTTTAAGAGTCAGGCTCAGGACAGCTGTCGTATTTGATGGAAAATTACCAGTGGAATGAAGAATTGTCAGACAACCGCCACCCCTTGCCCCGCATCTCTGTATGAGGTCTCTAGAGAGCATAATGTCTAGATTTAGAAGTTTAAAGCACAGCTTCATTAAATGAATAGTTCCTGCAGTTTTGCCTAAATAAAGGATGAGTATCTGAGCAGATTCTGAAAGTGAAATGCAGAAAGTTAATGCAATTAGAAGACAAGAAGGGAAAAGCTTTTCTTCTCATCTAAACCCAAAGAAATATGAGGTGTTTGTTAGAAGGTGCTGGCCTCTGTGAACTTTGAATACACAAGGCTCTTTCCGTCTGTGCAGGAGACAAAAGCATCTCCAGAGACACCAGACAGCTTTGGCAAACACAGCTGGCTGGATACAAAAGGTGCAGTCCCATAAATCTTAATTTCTCTTCATCTGTCTGGAAGAGGTTAGGATAAATGTCTATGTCAGGGATGTTCACCTGGAAAATGGTGGCAGACGCAGGCAGATTTCCCAAGGCCTAGATGTGAAAGCAGGTGATGAAGGCTGATAGCAGGGAGGGAGGGGTCTTAACACCTGTCCGGTCCTGCTCTCACCACGCCCATCATGGACAGACTCAGATTCCAGGGCTCCTGGTAACGATAGCACCCCTGTCAAGAGGGGATTCATTTATGAATTTGAACTCAAAGAGAGTTTCATCAAAGGAGCTCCACACATGTGAAGCCACTGACTTTGTCCCTGGCGTCGTATAAAAAATGATGAATAACACATCCCACCCGAATGGGGAACTGCCTTCTTTTTGTTGTTTTGGGGTTGGTTCTGTTCTGAAACCATTGTTTTATGTAACAGTCTCAGATGATGGTTGTTTGCAGTAGTAAAAGAAAAAAAAAAATCTTTAAATCGCCTTAAATTTAAAAGAAAAGATTAAAATGACCACTTTATTTTTATTTTTTTAATCTTTGAATTTTATTTTATTCATTTTTTATACAGCAGGTTCTTATCAGTTATCCATTTTATACATATTAGTGTATATATGTCAATCCCGATCTCCCAATTCATCCCGCCACCACCACACCACCACTTTCCCCCCCTTGGCGTCCATACGTTTGTTCTCTACTTCTGTGAAAATGACCACTGTATTATAGCTCCCTTTATATAAATGTAATATTGAGACTAGTTAGGTTTTACCTGAAAAGAATGTGTAATTTACATTCACTCTGCATACAAGGCAAGTGATTTATTTAAAGATGCTTACAAATAGAACTGCATGAAGGGTTTGAAGCTCTAGTTACTGGAATCTAGACACAGGAACTTGTTGTTTTGGGCTTTATTTTTCCCAGTTCTCAGTCCTTTCTGAGACTTATAATAATAAGTTTATAAGAATTATTATTTATGTAATTTTATGTTTATTTATAATTATAATAATAATTTATAATAAATTAACGTTCTCTGGCTTATTGAAAAGTTTCATTTGCAAAATGGGTTCACAGATTCAATAGCTGCTTTGTTCTTGGAGAAAACTAAGGCTTTGCAATTCTTTTGCCTCATGAAACTATTTCCCTCTTTTTGAGGCAGGGTTTTGCCCACTGCAAACAAAACTGTTTTATCCGACACGTTATGTTTGAGGAGAGCACTACTGAATAGTGCCTCTAAATAGTCACATTTTCTTGTGGGTCTTTTCTATATTCTCATTAAACCCTGCCTGAGGAGTTCTCTGTTTCCCAAGGTAGCGTGGGTGGGTGACAAGCGGGCTCCATTTCAGAGTTGAGACTGGGATTTTAATCGCATTCTGCTTAACTTCTCTCTTTGACAGCAGGAACAAGGCCTCCATTGCTCAATGAGGAAAACAAGCGGTTTGGGATTGTTGATTTTCCGGGGTCTCTTTCAGCTTGAATTGACCTAAGTGTGCACCTCTAATTTTTTCAGTTTCTCATCCAGGCTTTAAACTTTCCTGCCATAGTCACTCAGAGGGTCAGTTCTTCATTCCTCTTATCCCTAAACCTCTGGTTTTGGCCCCAGAGTCAGAGGTGAGTCTGGGGGTCCTTGACCTACCAAAGGCCGCCTGGCCGGAGCCCTGGGTACACTCACGCTGCCAGTCTGCCCAATGCAGATCCTGCCCCCCACCCCACGGGGTGACTTATGGTCTCAGTCCCTCCATCCTGGGGTGAGGCAGGCCCTAGGGCCTTCCTCCTCTGGGGTGGGTCCAGGCAGAGGGAATGACTTGAAAAAAAAAAGATGTAGAAATAAGTTTTCAGAAATCAGAGACTATTCTGTAGACCAGAGTCAGCTTAAAGGGAAAATTCTTGTTCAGGCAAGAGTGGAGGGTCCCTGAGAGAAATAGGCAGGAGCTGGTGGGAAGTTTCCGACACCCCCTCTAACGTCGGGGGGTTCCTCTCCCAAACAGTGAGGAGCCTGGGGCGGCCGAGGGCTTCAGCTGAGGGCTACAGCTTCGGGTTTATTTCATGTTATTTTCGTCGCTTTTATTTTGGTAAAATTCACATAACATAACATTCACCATATTACTTTCAAGCGTGGAACTCAGTGGCATTCAGTACATTCACTGTTTTATTTTAGTGTATGAGCCTGCTCTAAATTGTATAATAACTAATTTTATTTTTAACTCAACTCTTAAATCTGGAAATAAGCACGGTGCTTGGCTTTTATTCAGATCAGAAAGGACAGGAAAGAAGTAGCTAATTCCATCGTATATATGTACCACATCTCCTTTATCAATAACTTTCAATGGAGTATAGTCTATAAAAATATTGAATTGCTATATTGTACACCTAAAACTAATACAATATTGTAAGTCAACCATACTTCAATTTAAAAAAAATATTAACTAAAAGAAATTAGAAGCTGTGGAACTCTCTCCTCCCGTGGCAGGACATGAAGTAACAGCCACTCCTTATAAAATGCGTCCTTACCTCTCGTTGTCACCGCTTAGCTTCTTCCATCCTCAGTGTATGTGGTGCTCCTTCCGTGGCCTCTGAATAAGAGTGATATAAGGAGACGTGTTCCTCAGCAGGGAAGGAGCAGCCCAGGGCGGTTCTGGAGAGGAGAGCAGGTGGGCATGTGGTGAGAATCCTGCTCTCTGGGAAAGGCATGGCCAGGCGTCTGATAACCTGCAAGAGATGCTCTGAGGAAGAAGAAGAAAATGCAAACTTTTTCCTGAACTAGAGTTAACCCCCAGCTATAATCCACTTCTCACCACTAAAACGCTTACTGATGGAAAGCTGTGTATATTCGTAAACGAAGAAACAGCAGGGAAATGAATTATGGGGTTAAGAAAAGAGGGTTCTTGGACCTCACTTGTCCTGAAATAAGTGAGCTTGGAAGGCCCTTGTGTGTACGTGTGAGTGTGTGTGCTTAGAACGTTCTCTCTGCAAGGGGGTCATGTGAGTGAAGAAACGATTTTTCACATCATATACACATGACTTCACCTCCCTGAGCCTATTCCTTTATCAGCCAATGAAGATATTAATAAGACTATTCTACACATAATATATGTGTATTATAATATATGTATAATACGTATTTTGCATATATTATAATAGACATATATTATGTGTAGAATAGTCTTATTAATATCTTCATTGGCTGATAAAGGAATAGGCTCAGGGAGGTGAAGTCATAATCCTAGGTGCACTGCTGGCAAGGCTGAGTTTAGAATTTAGGGTCTCAGCCACCTCCAAGTCGCCAATGTCCTCCCCACAAGCATAAGTAATTGTTTCTTTCTTCCCTGACCATACCTGTCAAACTAAGGTATTAGTTCTCTACAAAAAGAGAATGAGATAAAGTACAGAGACAGGCAAACGCTTTGCCATCGTCCTCCCTGGCCAGTGTCCCAGCCTGTGTCCAGCTGCTCTGGCAGCCGGGCCTGCTGAGCCATCCGCACCGTGCCCGAGCCCTGGGTCCCGCCATCACTCTCTTCCCCCTCCTCTGCTTCTCTTTCCTGCTACTCTTGAGTGACCACCGGGGCTCTGTTGTTGACTGAAGGTTACAAGGAGAGAACACACACACACACACTCACTCACTGCAAACGCACACACTCACAGTCACACACACACGCTCGTACACACGAGCACATACACACATACACCGTGCACATATACACGCTCATATACACTCACACACATATACACACATGTGTACACACACACACTCACACGTACACACAAGGGCCTTCCAAGCTCACTTATTTCAGGACAAGTGAGGTCCAAGAACCCTCTTTTCTTAACCCCATAATTCATTTCCCTGCTGTTTCTTCGTTTACGAATATACACAGCTTTCCATCAGTAAGCGTTTTAGTGGTGAGAAGTGGACTATAGCTGGGGGTTAACTCTATTTCAGGAAAAAGTTTGCATTTTCTTCTTCCTCAGAGCATCTCTTGCAGGTTATCAGACGCCTGGCCATGCCTTTCCCAGAGAGCAGGATTCTCACCACATGCCCACCTGCTCTCCTCTCCAGAACCGCCCTGGGCTGCTCCTTCCCTGCTGAGGAACACGTCTCCTTATATCACTCTTATTCAGAGGCCACGGAAGGAGCACCGCATACATAGAGGATGGAAGAAGCTAAGCGGTGACAACGAGAGGTAAGGACGCATTTTATAAGGAGTGGCTGTTACTTCATGTCCTGCCACGGGAGGAGAGAGTTCCACAGCTTCTAATTTCTTTTAGTTAATATTTTTTTTTAATTGAAGTATAGTTGACTTACAATATTATATTAGTTTTAGGTGTACAATATAGCAATTCAATATTTTTATAGACTATACT
>RJWK010073725.1:0-10185 GCA_004363435.1 Platanista minor | reverse complement strand
ATTCCATATATATGTGTTAGCATACGGTATTTGTCTTTCTCTTTCTGACTTACTTCACTCTGTATGACAGACTCTAGGTCCATCCACCTCACTACAAATAACTCCATTTCGTTTCTTTTTGTGGCTGAGTAATATTCCATTGTATATATGTGCCACATCTTCTTTATCCATTCATCCGATGATGGACACTTAGGTTGTTTCCATCTCCTGGCTATTGTAAATAGAGCTGCAATGAACATTTTGGTACATGACTCTTTTTGAATTATAGTTTTCTCAGGGTATATGCCCAGTAGTGGAATTGCTGGGTCATATGGTAGTTCTCTTTGTAGTTTTTTAAGGAACCTCCATACTGTTCTCCATAGTGGCTGTACCAATTCACATTCCCACCAGCAGTGCAGAATGGGAGAAAATATTTGCAAATGAAGCAACTGACAAAGGATTAATCTCCAAAATTTACATGCAGCTCAATAACAAAAAAACAAACAACCCAATCCAAAAATGGGCAGAAGACCTAAGTAGACATTTCTCCAAAGAAGATATACAGACTGCCAACAAACACATGAAAGAATGCTCAACATCATTAATCATTAGAGAAGTGCAAATCAAAACTACAGTGAGATATCATCTCTTACCGGTCAGAATGGCCATCATCAAAAAATCTAGAAACAATAAATGCTGGAGAGGGTGTGGAGAGAAACTTAAATTTTTGAGTCCCTGTCTTTTAATTATCAAATGTCTTTCACAGAAAAGGCCAAAGGGAATATGCAAATGATCGAGGTCAGGCCCATTATATAGAGTGTGAGTTGTTAATACTTACAACTTTGTAAACTTTGCTCTAGTTTTCATTCGGATGCAGGCTGTTAGAAATCATTAAATAATGAAAACCATTAGTGTCGCTAATGTTTTGTAAAATATCCCCTGGAGACACCATAAGCCTTAGCAGAGTTCCAGATTTTTGTCTCCAGAGCAGGATGGGAAATTGAAGGAGGCTGATTTCTTCCTTGGGAAAGGTAGTGTCTCTTAAAACTTTCAGCCAAAACCCCTAAATTTCAGAGGCCGGTCATCTGTCGTGCAGACGTTTCTGCAACACGTCCCACATCTGCCGCTATTTCTCTTGGGTAAATGTGTGTCATTCTCTCCTGTCTATCTCACGGCCGCTGCACACCTATGCCATTCTTACTTTGAGCCACTGAAGGAATGTTTGTTGTAAAAAATGGACCTACATGCGATTAAAATAATGTACTGAGTCGGAAGCAAAGTAATTGTCCTACCTCGTCATATTTTAAAAAAGACATTAAAAATGAAAACACAAAAAACCTTCTATTCTGCTCCTTTAACGTACCTAAGAAAAGGACAGAAAACATGCAATAAAGCTGACAAATTCTGTGTTGACCTTTATAAAGGCATAGACTTTCCAGGAAAAGTACTTGTGATTTTTAGAGCTATCACCACTGGTAAGTGGAAAATAAAGTTGCTTGCCTTTCTGAAATGGTACTATGTTTGCTTGGCTTGAGTGCCGCTGGTTTTGTGAATATCTTCATAGTGGCTTATAACGTTCTGTTCTGTTCCGTTCTGTTCTGTTCTGTTTCCTTAGCCCTTGTTTTAAGATGTCGCAACTTAGGGAACAGAAAGAAAAACATAAATAGGCCTAAAGGACAAGTGAAAACATAATCCCTCTCACCCCCACCCATCCAAGCTATCACAATTTCACATTCTACAATTTACAATCCTTATAAAGAAAGGAATAATAATTTCAATAGTGGGGGGAACTCCTTAAGAAATAGCTAAGCAGATGTCGAAATCACATATTGGAGAGAGAAAAGTCAAGCGTAAGAAGGAAGTAGTCTGCCAAGGTTTAAAATAGCAACTGGTGCTTCTGCAGCAGCAATTTTCTTTGAGAAAATCTACCATATGCTTTGTACGAAGTCCATCTGCAAATGTAATGCCCAGATGCTTACAGTCCTGTTCCAGAAAAGCTACACTCTGGCTGAATATCTTCTGTGCCCTAGAGAATTGGGATAGGAATGCCATTTTCTCCTCTCTTCTTTTTTCTTTTTTTGTGATACTTTTTCATTTAAAAAGTAATAGAAAGATAACTGTAGAAAAATTGTAAAGAGCCCTGGACTGTTCTTGGTTTCCCATTTCCTGATCTGTGTGATGGTTGTCTGTGTTCACTTTGTGCGCATTCATTGAACTATATACTGATGAACTGTACAGTTGACTACATTTATGTTACACTTCAATGACATTTTAATTGAAAAATCATCTTGGGGGCTTCCCTCGTGGCGCAGTGGTTGAGAGTCCGCCTGCCGATGCAGGGGGCGCGGGTTCGTGCCCCGGTCCGGGAAGATCCCACGTGCCGCGGAGCGGCTGGGCCCGTGAGCCACGGCCGCTGAGCCTGCGCGTCCGGAGCCTGTGCTCCGCAGCGGGAGAGGCCACAACGGCGAGAGGCCCGCGTACCGCAAAACAACAACAACAACAAAAGATATGCCTTCTGCCCCTAGTCTTGTCTCCCTTTATGTGAATTTTGTCCTCAGTATCTTGGTCTCTGCATTTCATGATGGCGGCTCTCCTCACATATGTGCTGATCTTTCTGCTCGTTCAGATTTAAGAATGAGGTGTTAGAAAGGTGATAGCAGAGCTGGTGGGCTGGTGACCGTCACTGAGGTGATTGGGTGGAAAGCTGGCTTTTTCTTGGCAGATTTCAAAATGTCAGCCTCTGAATAGCAGTTTTCTGGGATCTTCCTACTTCTCCTGAGAAGGAGCTTCTAATGTCCCCCAGGGCAGGGGTGTGGGGTAGGTGGGGTCTTGGACACTGGTGTCTGGATGTCCAGCAGGAGCAGAGCCCTTGGGTGGGGCAGTATTTCCATCACTACATACTTGTGTTTTCATTCTCACTTCTCCCTCTCTCCCTCTCTGTGCCTCACGTCCCCACTTAGTCTTTGAACTCTCCTTTCTTCTGCAAAAGTTAGAGGAGGAAATGTCCTCTGCTTGTACCCTCACCTTTGGAGGAACCTCATGGCTCCAATTCCCAAGGCTTTTGAAGGTTCTGGAAGTTCAGCAGGCTGATCTCTCATCAGTATCTCCTGTGGATACTTACTTTCAGCTTCCACCGCTTCGCTTGATCATGCATTTTTCCTCCATGCTCTCTTTATCTTCCAAAAATGAGTTCACATCATTTATATGGTGTTGTTTCTGCTCATTTCTTTGCCCTTATGATTTGTGCTTTTCTTTTTCCTAGCTGTCATTTAAGTGTGGTTTCAGGCGAGAATGAAGATAAACGCATGTGTTCAATCCACTGTTTTATCGTCAGATTTAAATAAATGTAAAATTTTCTTTCTCTTTGATTATGGTAGCGTTAAGTCCTGAAATAACATAATGGGCTACTTCACATGGGACCCAGGAAAATATATGTGGAGATTTAGCTTGGGAGTTTGTTTCTGGTTTAAAAGATAAGGTTCATTTATACAGAAAAAAAAAAAAAAAAAAGTTCATTTCATTCATTAGCATATGTCCACAGACATGGCAAAGCTTCATGCTTAAAAAAAAATAAAATGACTTCAGTGCGACTTGGTTTTACAAATCATCAAACAGAAAAGTATAAACAGCCTTATTATTCTGTCACCGCTGAGGCTGTACTGTTCCAGATCATAGTTTTTGCACGATGGGAGGTATTTGAGAGTCGTTTTTCCTCCCTGATGGCCCAGCATAGATTGATTCAGAGATAATGTACTGAGGTAGGCAGGTTATGTGGTTTCGGGGCGCTGGGAATGCGAGCAAAATTTCTGATTAAAGCCTTTTGAATAATTCTTGCTGGAGGCGCTATATCCCATTTCCTATGAATTGTATATATATAACATCTGAAATATGCCAAAGGAAACAATGAAGATTAAAAAATAAACTGACTTCCCGGGAGAAGTAATGTACTTTCAAGCTGTGCTTGGCTCTCTTGGACTGAGACTGTCAGAAAAATCTCTGGCCAGACCACTGCACGGGGTGCCCAGCACAACCTGGTACGGTCACCAGGGCCACACTTAGCATTTGGAGCAGCTTGTAAAGTTCTTTATGAGGAATCCTGGGAAAAGGAGAGTCAGAAAGAGCTGCGTTTGAGTCCCACGTCTACCATTTATATGCTTGTGATGTTGAGGTCACAGATTAGGAACCTCTGTGACTCTCTTCGTTCGTATAATAAAGGTATCCATGCTGTAGAAGGATTTTATAAAGATGAAATGAAGTCTTGTGTGTGTGTGTGTGTGTGTGTGTGTGTGTGTGTGTGTGTGTGTGTATGTTCACATAGTACTTAATAATGGACTATTTGAGGGACTTCCCTGGCAGTCCAGTGGTTAAGATCATGCCTTTCCAATACAAGGGGCATTGGTTCGATCCCTGGTCGGGGAACTTAGATCCCACATGCTGAGGGGCCATTTGAAATTTTTTTATAGCTTCCATTAATCTGAAATCTATATATTAAATAACCATATTGAAGCCACATAGAATAGAGGTGCCATCACCTTAGAAACTCCTGGCACCAACAAAATCGTTAATGTGATTATGCTGGTAGTTTTGAAGTGTGACACCCAAAGATAGATCTTTAGGTAAGTAAGTAGCCCACACTGAGAGTTAGCTAGGAAGAAATATTTCCATTTTTCAGAATACGCATCCAAGGGCGGATTATAGTTTTCCTTTTAACTATTTGGATTTTGAAGCCATAATGACATTCTTCCTCTCTATAGGCTGATTTTGAAAGTTTTATTCTGGGCAGAATTTGCTCCCTGTAACTCGGTCCTAATACCCATAGTGTACGAAATGACAAACTTCTTACAGGAGGAGACTGATAAGCCTGTGCCTGAGAGGACCCGGCTGCCACAGAATTAGTCTGGCAACGCTGATAAAGAGGCACTGCTGTCTCTGAGGTCTGATGGAAAAAGAAGAAAAAAAAAAAAAGAAAAAAAATCACTGCCACAACTTTCGTTCTGGAAGACTTGCCTACATGCTGTATTTTTAGTTGTGTCAGAGGAAGTGGGTGTCGATCAAGGTATTTTAGGAAAGGCTTAACTTTCCCCAGCTATATTGTGAGCTTTTGAATGTTTCCTGATTGACAAAAATATCCCCAGATTCGTAAGGGAAAAGATCAGTTGGCTTTATCCGGGGCTGCTATTTTATTTTATTTATTTACTTTTGTGAAGAGCATCTTTTAGCTGGTACCTTTGCTCAGAAAGGCCAGGGATGGAGCCTGTGCTGTGGAAATAAGGCTGGAGAAATTGCTGGTTCAGAGTGAAGGGAGAGAGATGCACTTTCCAAGCACTTGGTGCTTGCACATTAAACTGTGCTGTAGAGCGTCTGAGATGTTTGCAGATGCTTCTTAAAATTCCTGCTCTAGATGGACAGTCTACTTGCAACGAGGCCTCTCTGGAAATGCTTTTCCAAATGGTCACGTGTAGTAACATCTAAGTGTCTTCCTAAGAGAAGGTGCTTTCCCTTCTACTGGAGAGATTTTCAGGGACCATCTCTTTTCAGGCTTTTCTCTCTGCACTGCTCTGATGGAATGCTGGAGAATCTCGGGGAGAGCTTAATTTTGAATACAATTTAATGAAAGCCCTGATCAAACTAAACACTTTACGCATAAAACTTTGAGTTAATGGCTTTTTCATTGCCTATCCAGGTCCTTCACATGTCAGGTTATTTTCAACATCCATCTATTTACACCACCAGAAAACTGCAATACATGAGGGTTCCTAAATAAAAATTTTCAATGGAATGTGGTATTCTTCTCCCAGGATGATCTTGAAATATTGAGCTAAAGATCAGGAGGAATAGTGATCAGTTACTAATCATGAAGATCAAGCAAAACAGCAAAGCTATGAGTAGGAAATGCAGGTGAGACATGAATGTTTTAGTGAAGTCATGAGTCACCAAGTCTGAATGCAATTAGAACTGCATAACAAATTTTCCAGTAGGTAGACCTAATTATCCAGGGTGTGAAGTTAAATCAAGTTACTGTTCCACTTTCCTTCTTATCCTGTGTTCAGACACACCTTAACCTACTTATTCATTATTTCAATGCATTTTATCATCCTCACCCAAAGAGTAATGGTAGGCAACTAACATTTATCAAATACTTGTTGTATAATATTTGTAACAGACCATGTTTTCTAAAAGTGTTGTCTTCTTTAATTGTCCCAGTAATCTTAAGAAGAATGAGCTATATTGGTTATGTATATTCTAATAATGCACATTTTTATTTATAAGAAGGTAACTTCAAAGAGCTTAAATAACCTGCTCAGAATCACACAGCAAATCTAGAGAGGCTTAAAGGTAATGACAGGTTGGAAAAGGAGATACAAATTAAGTTAATGATCTACCCACTGTATGAAAATTAAAATGATCAGAGTCTTGGTGCATATCCTGAATTAGAGGCTCATTTGCCTTGAGTGACCTTGAACAAAATTCTTAATTTCTCCAAGCCCCAGTTGCCTCACTTGAAAAAGATGTATTTAAATTCTCTGGTCCCTAAATTCCCTCCGGGTGACAGATCATTTCTCTCAGTTCCGTGGTGCTCTCCGCCTGTCAGGCACCACTAAGCGTTGCCCAGGTACGGAATACAGACAGGCACACAAGCATGGCTCTTACAGGAGGATCTATTGACCTCCATGAAAAGTAGGGCAGTATCTTCTCAGAATGAATGATGCTAATGGTGCGTGACATGAGATGATGAGAGAGCTTCAGTTTTTGATCCAAGTCCTGAAATGAGTCCCTTTTCATCAAAGAGAAAGATCAGAGAGTTTAGGGTAGATGGTGCACATGAGTTTTTCCCCTGGTGGAGAAGATAGAAAGCTGAGAAAGTGAGGTGACTATTTTATTGATAGAGGCAATTTTCATCAGTTTGAGGAGTGATGAAAGTCGCTAGTCATTCCATCCCCATTTAGCCCTTTCAGCTCTCACTTTATTGCAAAAGTTTTTTGTTTCGTGGGTTTTTTTTTTTTTTTTTCTGGGTCAAATGCCATTGCTGGGGACATCAATTATCTGATTCATCTTGACCTTTGGGCTGGAGATCTACTTGTAAGAAATTTTCACAGATAAACCACAAGGTCCTACCGTATAGCACAGGGAACTATATATTCAGTATCCTATGATAAGCCATAATGGAAAAGAATATAAAAAAGAATATATATATATATATATATGTATTACTGAATTGCTTCACTGTACAGCAGAAACCAACCCAACATTGTAAATCAACTATACTTCAATTTGAAAAAATCTGGAAAATAACAGAGGTTTTCTCTGTCAGTCTGGTAACAGAGGGAGCCTCTAAAACCCATGCTATTTAGATTCTGTAACCTTTGATATTCTGAGTTTAGGAGTCATAATAATTACAAGACTTAAGTGTTTGTTCAAGGTGTCTGGCTTATGTGGTCAGGAACAGCGAGGAATCCTTAGTCATTCTCTGGCCTGAATTTAGATGAGGGACTATTAGAGCTGAGACTCACGAAACATTTGTCTCGAATCACTTGTAAAGGAACCATTATTCAAAAAGATTTCTCTAAAGAATTATTTTCTCAAAATATTTTATAGCTCATGGACACTCAAGACCTTGACAGTCCCTGGCACAGCCTTCAATACATTTAGTATTTGCTGTTCATGATTTGCTTCCAGATGAAGCCTAGAGGGAGTTGAAATAGGAATTTGTGGCATATTTTAGGCGCTATCTCCATTTTAGTTGCAGAGAGGCTGCCCGTCCCATGGAGGCAAGACAGCATTCGATTTCTACCCTCGCATTCCATCGGACAACATTTTCTCTGAAAATGAACAGTTACTGTATTTCTTTGTCTTGCTGAAGTCCATTCTTTTCCATCTTCTTTATCGTTCAAGGAAAGCAATAGCTATCCTGTTCAAAGACTTCATGTTTATTTGTACCCTTTTCTTTCATTTTCTGAAAGATTAGTATAGCTGACTTTACCTCTCTCTTCTAGTTACCTCTCTGTTACAATCTCTTAATTTCTCCATCCAACTTGGGGGAATCCATTAAAATCATTGCCTCAAAATTTCTCAAGTCTGGTGGATCTAAAGCTGATCGCTTCGGATGTTCATGTCTTAAGTAATTGCTACGAGAGCTTTGGAAATACCCAATCAGCAGTCATGCTGGATGGATCTCACAGGAAGTCCTTGGTTTTTGTGGTTATTGTTAATATCTGAATATTGTTATTAGTCACCTGGTGGAGAAAGTTCCAGAAAAAGTTTCATCTGGTGCAAGTTGGAGGAGAAGGGTTTGAGGACGATGCCGTAGTTCCCTGGGGGTCTGTGGGTTACTCTACCGAAATGTTAGGTCACTAATGCTGCACCTCTGGACATTCAAAGGTCTCTGTGTCTTGGCACTTCCCTGTATGAACTGCTTTGGGTCCCTATTGGATCTTAAATCTGCAAAGAGAAAGGAAAAGTAAACACTCAGCAAATTCGCTCTTAAAATTTAAAAAGAGAACATATTCGTATTTTCAGTACATAAACACTACCAATAAATCGTATAAGTGTATATTATATCCATATATCCAAAAATAGTGAGACGGAAAAATACACAGGCTGAGACAGAAACACTAGAAGTAAGTAAGGAGGAGAGTGACACGTGAGAAGAAAACTCAGTGAACTGTGACATGAGTCCCCTGGTAGACGTTGCAATGGTAGTGGGCCCTAAATCTAGTAGCCTCTGGCCACGAGCACTCTGCTCAGCTGGTACTGTCCTTTGAAACAAATGAACTTTGTTCATAGGATTTTTCGGAAGATTAAAATAATAGAAGTGAAGTATTTAGAGTAGTGCCTGGCACATGGTAAGTGCTGTGTGGTTTTAGTTGTTAGTGGTGGTGTTAACTCTCCAGAAGGGTTTATTTCCTATCCAGATGGTTTTGTGTGCATGCGTGCGTGAATATACTAAACACTGCAAGTCACTTTCACATACAATAGGTAACTTCACCCTTCTTTATTCTGCTCAGTTAGCAAGGCAGCCTTGTAAGACAATGCTTGGAAATTACATGTGGGACCAGGGTTTCTTCTGAGCCTGTCTTTTGTTTGTTTGTTTGTTTGTTTTTAATGTACGTTTAACTTTTGGACTAAGTCTAAGGAAATATTTAGTGAAGAAAAAAAAGTAAAACATTATTTTGAGTAACTGAGTTAGTAGATCCTTGTACCTTTCAACAGAATATAGAATCTGCTCAGCCTAAGGCCACGCTCATAACTAACATAAACATGTCTAGATATCTGAGACCTTGCGGTTCTAAATGCGTCTGTGCTGCATATTCTACTTACGCTTTTCCCGTAGATTTCTTGACTGCACCGTGTTAAAGGAGCTCACATGTGTAACCTGGATGTTACTCTGAAGGTATTCAGTCAATGTGAATTGCCTACCCCTTTCTTTTTCTCCAAGCTAGAAATTAAAGTCAGAAAAAAAACATTTTTTTTAATGTTCAGCAGCAGGGATTGTATAAACTCAATGTGCTAAGTTCACTAATTACAATAGACATTTAATTGCCTTTTTATTATATTCACAATATAATTAAATATTATGCTTTAGGCCATACGATTCATAGAAAGGCAATAATCACCCCTTTTTAATTTTTTTCCTCACATTTTTGAAAAGCTTTTAGAAGAAAGTAAATCTATTTCTCCATATGGACTCTGTAGACGTGTTTCTGAATACAAACCTTTGAACAATTTGGGGCTTATGATCCTTGAGATAAAAAGCAATTTGTCTTGCATAATCTGCTTGATTTTTTTTTTATTGAAGTATAGTTGATTTACAATGTTATGTTAGTTTCAGGTGTACAGCAAAGTGATTCAGTTACACATACATATTTTTTTTTTTCAGATTCTTTTCCCTTATAGGTTATTACAGAATATCGAGTATAGTTCTCTGTGCTATATAGTAGGTCCTTGTTGGTTATCAATTTTATATATAATCGTGTGTATCTTTTAATCTCAGACTCCTAGTTTATCCCTCCCCCCGCCCCCCGCCCCACTTTCCCCTTTGGTAACCGTAAGTTTGTTTTCTATGTCTGTGAGTTGGTTTCTGTTTTGTAACTAAGTTCATTTGTGTCACTGTTTTATATTCCACATATAAGTGATATCATATGATATTTGTCTTTGGCTTGCTTCAGCTAGTATGATAATCTCTAGGTCCATCCATGTTGCTGCAAA
>RJWK010073724.1:0-10186 GCA_004363435.1 Platanista minor | reverse complement strand
TGGGCACATGTGTAATGTGTTGTGTGGGCGCACATGTGTGCATGTGATACATGTGTACAAGTGCCTGTGTGGTGCATGTGGATGCATGTGTGAGGCATGTGGGAGTGCACACGCGTGTACATGCATGTATGCGGTGCACGTGTACGTGTCAAAGGGCATAGCTGCTGGGCACCTGCAGTCATAACTGAGAACAACCTATAATCTTTCACAAGACCTCACTCATGGCTGGAGGAAAACAGAAGAGAAATAACATGCAGGGGGAAAGCAAAGTCAACATGGCAAACATCGACCCTTTCCCCAAGTGCATAGTTGAAGAAGCCTTTCCTGCCCAGTGGCTGGTTCTGTCTGTGACCTGCTCCTTCGGGTTGGGGTCTGACCTTCCTGGATGGCCCTTCAGGCCTCTCCCCCAGAAGAGGCCAGGGCTCAATGTCTCAGGGCCCAAGAGAGTAACATCAGTGCTCCTCCCAGGAAGTTGCCCTGGAGGACAGCTCCAGCCTGAGCCAAGGGACCTCAGGGTTGCCCCCGAACCCGGGTCCAGGGCGGGAGCTGTCCTCTGATGCATGGGAACGGATGCCAGCTGCTGGGCTGTGCCCCTTGTCTCTCACTGTTCAGTTTCAAAAAGAGGAGGCCCAGTGTTGCTGGAGCACCTCCAGCATGCACTTGGTTTATTCCCCCCTCGCAATCTTGTTGAGAAAGTACTGGAAGCAGCTGTAGCAGGCACTTTCTCCAAAAGGGGTTTGTGGTGGGGCCCCTCCCCACGACAGGGCCCATGGCCTTCCTGGCCCTGTCTGCTCCATGTCTCTCCCTCACTGCTGGCTCTTCCTCTCCCCATCTCGTGTCTGGCTCCGCCTCTGCCTCTGCTCCCTCTCCTGGCTTCAGTCTCATGCCGTTTTAATGAGGGCTTGGCCTCCTGTGTGGGGAGGCTCAGCAGCAGTGCATTTAATTAATAATCTTACATTGCAATTCTTCAGAGTAAACGCTGCCATTTTATTCTTCACTAATTGGAAGAGGCTAGTTAAGCTCAGAGATGAATGGCCCTTTCTGCTGGAGATGTGTTAGCTAAGGATCTCTGTCTGGGTCGCCATGCCAGGCTGGGCCCTGTGGGCCCTGGGGTGGGGCTCTGAGCTAGGAAGGCAGAAGGGCTGGCCTGCCCCACCTGCCTGGTCCAGGGAGGGCCCTTTTCTAGTGGCCAGGGCAGCCATCTGGCCCAGGATCAGCCTGCTCGAGACCTGGGGAGGGCTTGCAAGTGTGGATCCTGCTGGGGGGGCAGGGATTGGACTCCCTGTTGCCCATTCTTCATGTTCCAGCTCTGTGTCAGCCCTGGGCAAGGCCCCCAAGGCCCCCAGAAAACCTTGGGGTACACCCACCTCCTGCTCACTGTGGCCCAGCCCTATCTCCACCCTGCGTGCCTGCACCACTCTCCTCACCTGGCCAGGGCATCCTGCCTGGTGCTGGCCACATGGCAGGTCCTCGGTGAGAAGTGTGCCGAGATGGATGTTCCCCTAACAAGCATAAGCTGTGAGTTGCACAGGCTGTTAGAGAAACATCAGTTACCCCAGTGCTGCGGCGCTCCTGGTCACCTGTGGGTAGGCAGCAGCGAGGAGGCTGGTCTGCTGTGTATGGGGGCAAAAGGAGCACCCCCTGGGTGGCCACCCACCCTGTGCTCCAGGCCTTGATATCTCCCCGAGAAGCAGATGCACAGGGCACCATCCTGCGAGATAAGACGTCTTAAAGTACCACCAGGTCCGTCTGGAGGAGAAAGGTCAAATGAACTGCATACCCCGAGTTGAGCAGAGTAGCCTCGAGGAGTGAGGTGGAGGCGTGGGCACAGGGGTGGACAAGGGTGCACAGGTAGAAGTGGAAAGGAGGAGTGGACGGCAGGTGGACACACCAGTGATGCCCAGGAGAGTATGTTTACATACTACTTGTGTAATTAATACAAGAAAGTAAGTGAGGTTTCCCTGTAATTATTGGGGCACGTGGTGTTGAATGCCAACAGCATTCCTGGAAAGTCCCAGTGTGCATGCCCAGCCAGTGAGCCCAGTGGTCCTCGATGGCCACAGAGCTCTTGGCTCTGGTCCAAGGCATGAGATCCTGTGTCATTCCAGCTGTTGGCCTCCCCTCTGGACAGTTGGGTGGTAGCAGGGTGATGTGAGAAAAGTGGGGAGGGATGCCCACTCAGCTCCTTTGCGTCTCTGGGGTCTCCATCCCTGTAGACAAGGTTCACTGCGGACCAGTGTCATCGCTTCCTTGGACACCCACCTGTTTGTGTGTGTCTCTCTCTCTATGTGAAGCTGTGCTCTGGGCTTTTGGGGTCTTCATGCTCCCTCCCTGTTCCGTTGGTGACAGAAATTGGGGTCAGAAGTGCACCACCTGAGCAGGCTGGCCCCACAGTGTGATATTGTATTGTGATGTCAGCTGCTTTGCCAGGGACTTCAGGGACAAGGACGGCTCAAACCAGAGCCCAAGCACAGGTTTAGGAGGAATTATCAGGTAGCCATCAGGAAGAAAGAAACCAAGGTGCTGGGGGGAAGGGCTGACGGCTGCTGGCTGCAGGCTGGCTCCAGTGGCCTACAGGTGGCCTCTGGGCAGAGCTGGCAGGAGGGTGGGGCTCTGCTTTTTTCTTTTTTTTTTGCGGTATGCGGGCCTCTCACTGTTGTGGCCTCTCCCATTGCGGAGCACAGGCTCCGGACACGCAGGCTCAGCGGCCATGGCTCACGGGCCCAGCTGCTCCGCGGCATGTGGGATCTTCCCGGACCAGGGCACGAACCCGTGTCCCCTGCATCGGCAGGTGGACTCTCAACCACTGCGCCACCAGGGAAGCCCCTGGGGTTCTGCTTTTGTCCTTGCATTACTGCACTTGTATGTTGCTGAGAGTTAGCTGGAATTTCTTTCTTTCCTTCCTATTGTGGTTTCCTCTTTCCCTCTTCCCTCCCTTCTTCTTTCTCTTTCCTTCCTTCCTCCCCCGTCCTTTATTCAACCACATTTCTCCATCCTTCCTTTGCCCAGACCTTGTGGAAACTGAAGAGGCAGTGTTCTCTGGGAGCACACAGTGCCCTGGAGACAGCATCTGGCGGGTCTGAAATCCCAGGGAGTGAGGGGGTGTTCTGTGGGTGGGAACCCCTAAGGGACTTAAGCAGGAACTCATGTGCTCACGGTGGTGTGAGTCCTCTGACGCAGTGGCTGGAACTCTCTCAGAGGCCCCGCATTCCACCTGCTAAAGTGACCCCCAAGGTGCTGACCCCCTGGGTCACTGGGTCTCTTTTGCTCTGGTGTGGCCTCTGCCACTGCCCATCCTCCTGAGGGGACTTGGCTGTTCTCTGCTGCCTCTGCTGTTACTCTGGCCTCAGGGAATGAGCTGTGTCCTTCCTCCCCGCCCCCCCCTCCCCCACGAGATCCTTTTCTTGAATTCTTTGCAAATATTACTTCCTGATACTTGTCTCTTGTCTGTCGCCACTGGTGCTTGGTTCTGATCCTAGAGTTTCATGTCTGAAGGCGCTTTCCTCTGTATTGATCTGCTCTTTCTCTCTGGGAGCTGTCAGAACTTTCTCTTTGTCTTTGATATTCTTGGGTTTCATGATAATGTGTCTAGGTGGGTTTTTTTTTCTTTCTCTCCCCTTTTCTACTTCATGTGGACGATGTGGGTTCATCTACATCGTTTAAGTTTTCTCATATGCCTTCTGTGTCTTGATCCCTGAGCATCCAGAGTGAGTGCTCCCACCACACCCTCAGCTTCTGAGTTGGTTGGTTGGCTCATCTTTGTGCTATTCTGTACAGTGACTAGGTCTTTTCCCAATTATAAACATTTGTCCTAACCAGGTTTTTTTTGTAGCTGCTCATTCCTGCTCTGTGTTCCCAATGTTGTTTGTTATCTCTTTGAGAATACATATTATCTTTATTTCAATTTTCCCTCATCAGTAGGCTGTTCTGGGCATGGCTTTTCTTTTAAAGCAGTACTGCTCAGATCAGATGGACCTCTTATTCCCCAGGGAGTATGACCATGGCTGGTTATGTGGGTGGAGGGCTCACGTCCTTTCTTGTGAATGGGACAAGGGAAGTGGGGAGGAATGTCCCCGGAGCTGGCTTTCTTCCTACCCCTGTGTGCACCTCCTGACCCCAGATCCCATTTCCTGACCCTTGATCCAGCTCCTTGGATTAACAGTGGCAGGAATGAATGCACTTGGGGACACCTCCGTTTTACTGACAGGAGTGCAGTCAGCTGGCCTCAGGACCTTGACACGACCCTTGCATAGTGATCTGGTCTCAGTGCATTCCAGAACGTGGGGGTATTTAGTCTTATCCATGGTCACCTTGTGATGTGCATCTTGGGAAGAGCTCTCTGGGGTGGGGTAGAGGCTGTGCTAGATGGACAGGGCCTGAGTTGAGGCCCTTGGAGGAATAGAAGAGAGAGATGTGAGGCTCGTGCTGAGGCAGGGACAGGGAGAGGAGGGATGGTTGTGGTGGTGGCAGATATTTGGGAAGTGGTAGGGTTGCGTCTTGGGGACATTAGTGGGAGGGAGGAGGAATCCAGGACAACTTCCAGGCTCCTAGCTTGCATGACTGGGGTAAGGCACATGGCTGACTGTGATTAGGCTCCCAGGGAGGGGAGGAGCAGGGTAGGGAGGGGGGGAGCAGGGTAGAGAGGAAGGGGAGAGTTTCTGTCTGGATAGGCTGTCCTTGAGGCTCCTAGGGCCATGCTGAGGGAGCATCCTGTGTTCCTGTGGCTCTTGGTTGGCCCTGGCACAGGGAGGTGTGGGGACCCCGGACAACTGGGTGGAGAGTCGGCTGGCATGGAGGCTGGGGCAGGACATGACCTGGGTGTACAGAGGCCATGAGGGCCAGATGGAAAGGAGCAGCCCCCAGAGCCGGCGGTTGGATTCTGTCCGGGGTCACCCCCGATGGGCTTTGTGACCTGGCAGGCACATTGGCCTCTAAAGGCTTTGTTTCCCTTTTCTATAAAATGAGACCATAATCCATGAGGATGTGGCAGAGTACATGCCATGACAGTAGGGGCATGGCCTGGGGCCTATGGAGGGACAAGCCAACAGGAGGGCTTGTGAGCCCGGGGGCTCTGAGTAAAGCCCGGTGGACTTATTACTCTTATTTCAAAAGGGATGGGAGGGCTTCCCTGGTGGCGCAGAGGTTGGGAGTCCGACTGGCAATGCGGGGGACAGGGGTTCGTGCCCCGGTCCGGGAGGATCTCACGTGCCGTGGAGTGGCTGGGCCTGTGAGCCATGGCCGCTGAGCCTGCATGTCCGGAGCCTGTGCTCCGCAGCGGGGGAGGCCACAGCAGTGAGAGGCCCGCGTATCACCAAAAAAAAAAAAAAAAAAGGGATGGGAAAACAGTGTCTGTTCTGGCCACGATGAGGGAGGAGAAGCAGCCCTGTCCCTGCCCAGTTCCCTGCACCCCCCTTCCACTGCCCACGCTCACTTAGCTCAGAGTTGGCGCCTGCCCAGCTCTGAGTGAGACGTGGCAGCCAGGAGGCTGAGGCCCAGCCAAGCCCCAGATGGCTGGTGAGAGGTGCTTCCCAAAAGCGGAGTGAGACAAGGACAGGGACCGACCTGGCAGGGAGAGGAAGGGGCCTGGAGCCCAGGAAGTGCCATCCCTGGGCCTGGCTTTGGCATAGCCCTGCCTACTCTGAGTGAGTGCAGAAGCACGGCACTCAGGGGTGGGCCATGGGTGGCAGTGTGTGTGTCGGGTGCAGGGAACCCTCACCAGGTTCTGGTCGGGAACCCCTAGTCCCAGAGCTGACACCCTGGCTCTGGTCAGGGACCCCTCTGGCTCCCCCTCTGGCTCTGTGTGGTGTATGAGTGTGTGTGTGCACATGTGGATGTGAATGGATGTGAGGATACATGCAAGCGTGAGAATGCATTTTGAGTGTATGTGTCTGTGTGTATGAGTGTGTGAGTGCATGTGTGGGTGTGTGTGTGAATGTGAGGATGCCCATTTATATGAGTATGCGAGGGAGGTCTAGAGACCTCCCTTAGTGTGATCGGGATCCCAGTGCCCCTTCTATCATCTCTACTTCTTCTTCTGCACGGCAAGGTGTCCACCGTTCACATTCTTCTCTGTGGCTGGGCCTTTGCCAACAGGTTTATGTCTGATTCTTTGTGTGTTGCTCGCAGCTGGCTGAACCTGGCCACTCACTACGTCTCTGTGCAGGGCCCGTGCCTGCCCTTAGGTTACTGAGAGCAGTGAGAGCACTCGGAGAGGGGCTGGGCTTACAGCCCAGCTCAGGACAGTGCAGAACTAGAGGCGTGTTCAGCCAGAGGCCAGCTCCTCCTGGGCCGGGAGGGCTGGGCCCTAAGCGGAAGTGGGCAAGGCTTTCCTGATCAGAGGGGTTGGGGAGGATCGGCATCTGGACAAACATCTGTTGAACATATGCATCTTTCCCTTATATAATCTGGTTTGGAAGAATTGTTTCCTGTTTTTGTTGAGCCGGTGGACAGCAAGCACTGGTCCTGCCCTCAGGGGGTCCTTGGCCCTACCCCAAAGTGGAAGAGAGGGGCCAAAGGCCACGAGGAGTGAGCTAGCTGGTGGGTGGCAGCAGGCTGGGGCAGGTGGGTGGCTTGGTCCTGGGTGCTGTGTGGTGAGGGTGGGCAGCCTGTCCAGGATAAGGCCTCCCTGACACCACAGTGTGGCCTTGGTGTGGAGTGTTGGCCCTCTTACCATCACCAGGAGGCCAACCAAGGCCCTGGGGCTCCTGCTTCTCCAGCTTCCTCTCTTTGGCCCTCTCTCCCTTGGGCCTTTGCCAGCCCGAGAGATTCCTCTCATTTTACTGCTGGGGTAAGTGAGACTTGGTGAACAGGAAGAGCCTCACTACCCAGGCCACACAGCTGGTAAGGCGGGCCGTGGTTCAGCAGCCCAGGCTCCTCCAGGGGCCCTCTGCTGGTCTTCAAGGGACCCTGGAGAGTGTAGAGTGGCATGTCCCAGACTTATTTTAAATTAAATTTTATTTATTTTTAAATAAAAATTGTATATATTTAAGGTATACATGATGATTTGATATACACATACATAGTGAAGTGATTATTCCAGTAATCATACAAATGGATGGATAAAGAATTGTGATATATATATATATATATATACATATATATATATATATATGGTAATATTATATGTTCTTAAAAAAAGAAGGAGATCCTGCCATTTGTGACAACGTGAATGAACCTAGAAGACATTATGCTAAGTGAAATAAGCCAGACACAGAAAGAAGAACACTGCATGAGCTCATTGATATGTGGACTCTAAAAAAGTCAAATACATAGAAGCAGAGAGTAGAACAGTGGTTACCAGGGGCTGAGGTGGTGGAGGAAATGGGAAGATGTTGGTCAGAGGTGTAAAGGTGCAGTTATGCAGGATGAATAAGTGCAGAGATCTAATGTACAGCATGCACATTATAGTTAATAATACTGTACTGAATGCTGGAAAATTGCTAAGAGGGTAGATTTCAGGTGCTGTCACAAAACACACACACACACACACACACACACACACACATACACACACCCTTAAAGGTAACTATGTCCCAGACTTTAATAAGCATCAGATCACCGAGGAACTTGCAATAATGTAGGTTCTGGTTCTCAGGTCTGTGGTGGAGCTGGGATTCCTCATTTCTAACAAGCTCCCAGGTGACACACTGGTCTGAGGCTGCTGACACACTCCCTGGGCCTACCACCTCCAGGAAGAGGCACTTCTCTGGGAGGGCTCGAGGCTTCAACCCCTCCCTCCCCATCGATGCACATTTTGAGAGAATTTATTCTGTGAATACAGTTAAAAAATTCCTTCTAAGTATTTGTCTAGAAAAAGAAAATGAGGTGAGATCTATTGTGTGGGGTCTGCAGTGGGCGGTTGTCACATCGCAGGGATTTCCAAGGCCTTGCCCTCCTGCACCCTTACTCTGGGAGCAGTGGTGGCTGCCTGATGCCCACCTTCTGCTTGCTCGTGGGGCTACACAGCTCCCTTGCCAGCTGGTGTGCGTGGCCTTTCCAGCTGGCATTTCAAGTGCTTTCTCCCGGTGCTGCTGAGTTCTGCGGATCCCCGAGGCGGTCATTTGTCAGATGGTCCTGGTGCCTCCCGACATCCCTTCAGATTCTCCTGCTGCTAAGATAATCCATGTCAGACAACTCCCAGTGCCTGTCTTCCCACCTCCAAGCAAACAACCCGAATGTTTTATACACCAGAGAGAAATCAGAGCACCAGAATTCTCAATAAAAACATTTCTTTTACACTTCCTCTTGTGTATGCCCTGCTCATGCCAAAAGGCCGTGAACTTGGCCCGTTGTGTGAGACAGTGACCTTGAGAAGGAAGCCCCATGCAAGTAGGGGAAATGGAGGCTCCAAAGGTGAAGCGACTTTCCCATATTTATTGACCACCTCTGAGGTGCTAGGCACTGGTCTGGGGGCTGCGGGTCCAGCAAGGAAGACTCCACTCTCCTGGGGTCTTCTGGGCAGACAGTGACCCAGTAAGGAACCCACATGTTGATTATTGGGAAATGGTGTTATGAAAAAAAATAGAACAGTATGGCAGAATAGAGTGTGACAGGGAAGGAGCACTTATAGCCAAGGTCCTTCTGAGGAGGAGACATTTGAGTTGAGACCTGGACTTGCAGGTCAAAGGAACAGCAGGTGTAAAGGCCCTGGGGCAGGAACTAAGTTGAAACGTGCTAAGGACAGAAAGAAGATATCTGTGGCAGGAACTTTGAGTGAAGGAGAAGTCAGGTGACAGAGCAGTCGTGTTGTGGGAAGCCTCTGGAGGATTTGGGGACAGGTCTGATTCATGTTTCAGAGATTCCATTGGGCAACTATGTGAAGAATGAGGTCACATGGGCTCCGTGTGCCCTGGCTCCCAGCCTGGAGTGCTCCATGGCACTGTCAGCAAACAGTGCACCCTGGCCTGGGAAGCCACTGCAGAGTGGTGGGCTCCAGGACTGGGCTCCTTAAGCTGTTGAGCAAAGCTTCTGCTGTGTCACAGAGCTTTCCTCGCATGATGAGCAGTGCCTCCCCTGGGCCAGTCTGGTGCTGGAACCCTGGGATGGCTGATGGGCTTCGTGGAGGGTAGTGATACCCTCACAGCATCTGCTGGGGTGGACGGCAGTGCACAACAGGGACAGGTGACCTGGAGGCAAGGGTGCTGTGTGGGTGCCAGTGTTTGCCCCATGCTGGCAGTGGGAATTTGGGCTGGGCTCAGGCTGGCTGGCTGCTGGCTCATCTCAGGGTTCACCTCCCTTTGTTGTCCCTGGTGAATGCTCATTCTCTGCTATGTACTGGGCTCTCTCACCAGCCCCAAGGACTCAGGCCCAGGGTTGAAACTTCTGGGGATATAACAAGGGTGGGACTGGCTTCCTGGGATGGGCCTCTCAGCTTATCCCCCACCTGGCAGCTAGCTGGCTGACCCCTATATGCCTTTGGGCCTCTTGCCCAGCTATGCTCCCTGAAGCCTTAGGGCCCTAGATCCAGTTGGGCCTTGTCCCAGGACAAGTGCTGTGTCCTCAGAGGGGCACTTCCTGAGAGTCTCCAGTGCAGAATACTGTCCCAGCACCTGCAGGAGTACTTGGTGCTACAGGAGACCATCTCACAGCTTTGTTCCTCCTGGAGTGTCAGTTCCAAGGTCAGGTTCATCTGCATGGCTTTCTGCTAGCATGGGGCCTGGCTCTAGAGGTTAGCAGTCCAGCGAGGCTGGAGGATGGAGCAGGGGCTCCCTGCTTCCTCTGCAGCCTGTTCCCAGGGCATCTTCCTTCCTGCAGGAACATAGGCTTGGATGAGCACTCTGGGCCTCTTCCTGCCCATAGGCTGCCCTGGCCCCAAGGGTCTGTGACTGTTGGGTGTGTGTGAATGTGTGTATGAGCAAGCATGAGTGTGGGCCCTGAGAGAGTGTGCAAGCATCTGTTTGAGTGGTGTGCTTATGTGCCTGTGAGTGTGTGTTTGCACATGTGAGTGGCGTGTGAGCATAAATTTGTGGTGTATGTCTATGTGCCTATGTTTGTGGTATGTATGTGAGACTGTGCACTGTGAATGTGTGTGTGTGGGTGTACGTTTATATATGTACATCCATGTGAGTGCGTGTATTTGAGTGTGTGTATGTGATTATGATGATATGTATGTGTGTGGTGTGTGTTTGTATGTATGTGCGCATGAGTGTGATGATGTGTGTGGTATGCACATGTGAGCATGTGTGCA
>RJWK010073723.1:0-10186 GCA_004363435.1 Platanista minor | reverse complement strand
GTAACAATTGTAAATATTTATGCACCCAACACAGGAGCACCTCAATATATAAGACAAATATGAACAGCCATAAAAGGGGAAATCGACAGTAACACAATCATAGTAGGAGACTTTAACACCCCTTTTTCACCAATGGACAGATCATCAAAAATGAAAATAAATAAGGAAACACAGCTTTAAATGATACATTAAACAAGATGGACTTAATTGATATTTACAGGACATTCCATCCAAAAACAACAGAATACACATTCTTCTCAAGTGCTCATGGAAAATTCTCCAGGATAGATCATATCTTGCATCAAAATCAAGCCTTGGTAAATTTTTAAAAATTGAAATTGTATTAAGTATCTTTTGTGACCACAATGCTATGAGACTAGAGACCAATTACAGGAAAAGATCTGTAAAAAATACAAACACATAGAGGCTAAACAATAGACTACGTAATAACCAAGAGATCACTGAAGAAACCAAAAGGAACTCAAAAAATACGTAGAAACAAATGACAATGAAAATATGACAGCCCAAAACCTATGGGATGCAGCAAAAGCAGTTCTAAGAGGAAAGTTATAGCAATACAATCCTATCTTAAGAAACAAGAAACATCTCAAAAAGCAACCTAACCTTACACCTAAAGCAATTAGAGAAAGAAGAACAATAAAACCCCAAAGTTAGCAGAAGGAAAGAAATCATAAAGATCAGATGAGAAAGAAATGAAGGAAACGATAGCAAAGATCAGTAAAACTAAAAGCTGGTTCTTTGAGAAGATAAACAAAATTGATAAATATTTAGCCAGACTCATTAAACATAAAGGGAGAAGACTCAAATCAATAGAAGTAGAAATGGGGGCTTCCCTGGTGGCGCAGTGGTTGAGAGTCCGCCTGCCGATGCAGGGGACGCGGGTTCGTGCCCCAGTCTGGGAGGATCCCACATGCCGCAGAGCGACTGGGCCCGTGAGCCATCACCGCTGAGCCTGCGCATCCGGAGCCTGTGCTCCGCGACGGGAGAGGCCACAACAGTGAGAGGCCCGCATACCCCGCAAAAAAAAAAAAAAAATAGAATTAGAAATGGAAAAGGAGAAGTAACCACTGACACTGCAGAAATACAAAGGATCATGAGAGATTACTACAAGCAACTATATGCCAATATAATAGACATCCTGGAAGAAATGGACAAATTCTTAGAAATGCACAACCTTTGGAGACTGATCTAGGAAGAAACAGAAAATATAATCAGACCAATAACAAGCACTGAAATTGAAATTGTAATTAAAAATCTTTCAACAGGGCTTCCCTGGTGGTGCAGTGGTTGAGAGTCTGCCTGCTGATGCAGGGGACGTGGGTTCATGCCCCGGTTTGGGAAGATCCCACATGCCGCGGAGCGGCTGGGCCCGTGAGCCATGGCCGCTGAGCCTGCACATCTGGAGCCTGTGCTCTGCAACGGGAGAGGCCACAACAGTGAGAGGCCCGCGTACCACAAAAAAAAAAAAAAAAAAAAATCTTTCAACAAACAAAAGCCCAGGACAAGACGGCTTCACAGGCAAATTCTATCAAACATTTAGAGAAGAGCTAACACCTATTCATCTCAAAGTCTTCCAAATATAGCAGAGGGAGGAACACTCCCAAACTCATTCTACGAGGCCACCATCACTCTGATACCAAAACCAGACAAAGATGTCACAAAGAAAAAAAACTACAGGCCAAATATACTAATAAACATAGATGCAAAAATCCTCAACAAAATACTAGCAAACAGAATCCAACAGCACATTAAAAGGGTCATATACCATGATCAAGTGGGGTTTATTCCAGGAATGCAAGGATTCTTCAATATACTCAAATCAATCAACATGATACACCATATTAAAAAACTGAAGGAGAAAAACCGTATGATCATCTCAATAGATTCAGAGAAAGCTTTTGACAAAATTCAACACCGATTTATGATAAAAACCCTACAGAAAGTAGGCATAGAGGGAACTTTCCTCAACTTAATAAGGCCAAATATGACAAACACACAGCCAACATCATCCTCAATGGTGAAATATTGAAAACATTTCCCCTAAGATCAGGAACAATACAAGTTTGCCCACTCTCACCACTACTATTCAACATAGTTTTGGATGTTCTAACCACAGCCATCAAAGAAGAAAAAGAGATAAAAGGAATTCAAATTGGAAAAGAAGAAGTAAAGCTGTCACTGTTTGCAGATGACATGATATTATACATAGAGAATCCTAAAGATGCTACCAGAAAACTACTAGAGCTAATCAATGAATTTGGTAAAGTAGCAGGATATAAAATTAATGCACAGAAATCTCTTGCATTCCTACACACTAATGATGAAAAATCTGAAAGTGAAAACACTCCCATTAACCATTGCAACAACAAAAAAAATAAAATAACTAGGAATAAACCTACCTAAGGAGACAAAAGACCTGTATGCAGAAAATTATAAGATACTGATGAAAGAAATTAAAGATGATACACATAGATGGAGAGATATACCATGTTCTTGGATTGGAAGAATTAACATTGTGCAAATGACTATACTACCCAAAGCAATCTACAGATTGAATGTAATCCCTATCTAACTACCACTGGCATTTTTCACTGAACTAGAATAAAAAATCTCGCAATTTGTATGGAAACACAAAAGATCCCGAATAGCCAAAGCTATCTTGGGAACGAAAAACGGGGCTAGAGGAATCAGGCTCTCTGACTTCAGACTATATTTTTAAGCTACAGTAATCAAGACAGTATGGTACTGGCACAAAAACAGAAATATAGATCAATGGAACAGGATAGAAAGCCCAGAGATAAACCCACACACATATGGTCACCTTATCTTTGATAAAGGAGGCAGGAATGTACAGTGGAGAAAGGAGAGCCTCTTCAATAAGTGGTGCTTGGAAAATTGGACAGGTACATGTAAAAGAATGAAATTAGAACACTCCCTACCACCATACACAGAAATAAAATCAAAATTGATTAAAGACCTAAATGTAAGGCCAGACACTATCAAACTCTTATAGGAAAACTAGGCAGAACACTCTATGACATAAATCACAGCAAGATCATTTTTGACCCACCTCTTAGAGAAATGGAAATAAAAACAAAAATAAACAACTGAGACCTAATGAAACTTAAAAGCTTTTGTACAGCAAAGGAAAACATAAATACGATGAAAAGACAACCCTAAGAATGGGAGCAAATATTTGCAAAGGAAGCAACTGACAAAGGATTAATCTCCAAAATTTACAAACAGCTCATGCAGCTCAATATCAAAAAAAAACAAAAAAACAAACAATCCAATGCAAAAATGGGCAGAAGACCTAAATAGACATTTCTGCAAAGAAGATATACAGATTGCCAACAAACACATGAAAAAATGCTCAACATCATTAATCAGTAGAGAAATGTAAATCAAAACTACTATGATATATCATCTCACACCACTCAGAATGGCCATCATCAAAAAATCTACAAACAGTAAACGCTGGAGAGGGTGTGGAGAAAAGGGAACCCTCTTGCACTGTTGGTGGGAATGTGAATTGGTACAGCCACTATGGAGGACAGTATGGAGCTTCCTTAAAAAACTAAAAATAGAACTACCACACGATCCAGCAAACCCACTACTGGGCATGTACCCTGAGAAAACCATAATTCAAAAAGAGTCATGACCAAAATGTTCATTGCAGCTCTATTTACAATAGCCAGGACACGGAAGCAACCTAAGTGTCCAGCAATAGATGAATGGATAAAGAAGATGTAGCACTTATATACAATGGAATATTACTCTGCCATTAAAATAAATGAAACTGAGTTATTTGTAGCAAAGTGGATGGACCTAGAGTCTGTCATACAGAGTGAAGTAAGTCAGAAAGAGAAAAACAAATACGGTATGCTAACACATATATACGGAATCTAAAAAAATAATAATAAAAAATAAGAAAGAAGGGCTAGTCACATAAACGAATTTCTCTATTTGTCAGATGACTAAACAGAAGCAGAGCTCCAATGACATGCCTCAAGCCTCACAGACAACAGAGTGAGCAAAATCAAGACAGTTAACGCAACATCCTGGGCATTTGTATTCATCTGTGCTATTCTCTCTGGGAATTGTATTGGTGAAAATTAAATTATGTGAAGTTTGTGTCCAAGTCTGACATCTTTCTCTCACCTTCCAATTTTCATAGTATATACTATCTTCTACCACCATTAACACCCCCATCTCCCCCCAACTCATCGTGTCTTGAAGTTTCTTCTTGGCCTTCCAAAATTCTTTTCAGGAAAGTGCTCTGAAAACTGATTTATACTGAGGTACCAATGTCTAACAAAATGTTGATGAGTGTGCACCTGAATCTATCACAAATTGTTAATCGGCTCTACTCCAATATAAAATAAACAGTTTAAAAAAATGTTGATGCATAACTTCTCTCTGAGTTGTCTTATTTTAAGATTTAGCACCGAGAAACATTACTCTAAATGAAGGCATCAACAAGCCATGTTTTGTTGAAGCAAAGCCGCCCTGAAGAGCCTAAAAAATGGGCACATAGGGCGCCTCCTATTCTTAACCATCCCCATTTGAGGAAAATGGCTCCAGAAATACATTTACACTCTACTGTCCTAGCAATATAGGAGTTGGGGTAACACCAGTTAAAGTGAAAGGAAAGAGAATACAGTTTACAGCCCACAGGGGACTGGT
This sequence comes from Platanista minor, assembly GCA_004363435.1. Classification (NCBI taxonomy): domain Eukaryota; kingdom Metazoa; phylum Chordata; class Mammalia; order Artiodactyla; family Platanistidae; genus Platanista; species Platanista minor. The sequence continues at coordinate 5,479 of RJWK010073723.1, read as the reverse complement.
GGGTCAAGCTTTGAAAATAACTTACAAGTATCACAAGTGATTCTTGTAGCACCAAAGTAAGGCAGTGAATCATTGCACAACAAGCCTCCTGAGTCTTTGGAAATTGTTTCCCCATTAAAAAAAAAAATACTTCTTATTTTTTTAAGAGCAAATAAATGCAAACAATCATCAGGTTGAGGAGGAGGCCTCCCCTAGGAAGGATAGGGTTCAGTCTACACACAGACCCCTTATTTTGGTGGTCAGCAAAGGGAAGTAACCAATAGTGTGGTTTAGACACTGAGAAATTACATTTATGGAACTGATTTGACACTACCTATAACGGTCAAATCCCATTATGGGAAAGATCATTTTTCTAAAAACTCAAGATAAATATTTGCCATCATTTTGTGCATTTGCCTCCCCTCCCCCACCAAACAGCACAATTTTCATCTGAGCAGCTATTACCATATTAATGTAGATTTCTCTTTTGTCTCTGACACCTCTGGGAATGGGATCCAGAAAAATTAAGACCTGGTGGGAAAAGGAGAAATCACAGTCCCCCTTCTCATGACTCTAAAGAAGTGGTGGGTGCTGAGCTCTGTGGTCCACCTCATCTGGCACATGTCTTGGCTTTAAGAAAATGAGTCAAACTCATGAGTGGACAGAATTGGAATATGCCTTCTTCTTTACTTTTAGGGTTACCAACAGGCTCTCAGCCTATGAAGCATTGCTCCCTCATTATGTTGCTGTCTGAAACACCATGGTACCTGATAGCTAACCAAGTAGCTAACCCAGCCGCTAACCCAGCCATCTCCCTGATTTGTGATAAGCCTACAATTGGTCAACTTTCTGCCCAGTGACATTTGGAAAATTTTAAGGGATACTAGTTTATAAAAATTCTCCATCTCCATTTAAAAACCATAACAGTGTCCTTTAACCTAATTCAATGGCCCAAGAAAGTAACAGAGTAACATTTCTTGGCTGAATCAATACTGCTTTAAAGAAAGATGCTATCATTGAAGAGTTATGAACACAAAACAGCTCAATGATGTATTAGTGTCATTGTTTGCTGTCTCTTTCAGTTTGCTTCCATCACTGAATATGAGCAGAAAGAACCCTTCTCATGTTCGGATTTGTCAGCGAGATACTACTGGTATTCCATTCTGCCTTGTGTAAAAATGTTTTACATCTTCCATTCAAAGCAATGCAGGTGCAAAAGAAGCAACCTAAAAATTGGAACGACTACTGAAGCTTATTTAGTATTCATTAGTACATTCTTGAAGAGTTCATGTTTAAAAATCATTTAGTAACTTGTTTATCAAAGAAGGCAAATTATTCCTGCCACTTTTTCTTTGCTTTGTGTTCCAGGAAGTCAAGGTCACTTAGCACAAACTTAGATACATATAGTTTTCAAAAATTAAGCTTTTAAAAGATCCAGGGACTTCCCTGGTGGTGCAGTGGTTAAGAATCCACCTGTCAATGCAGGGGACATGGGTTCGAGCCCTGGTCCAGGAAGATCCCACATGCCGCAGAGCAACTAAGCCTGTGCGCCACTACTGAGCCTGCACTCTAGAGCCCTTGAGCCACAACTACTGAGCCCACATGCCACAACTACTGAATCCACGTGCCTAGACCCCATGCTCTGCTATAAGAGAAGCCACCACAATGAGAAGCCCTCACACTGCAGCAAAGAGTAGCCCCCATTCGCTGCAACTAGAGAAAGCCCACACGCAGCAACAAAGACACAATGCAAAGAAAAACAAATAAAAATAAAAAGATCCATATCAGTGATAGATAAAGGACTCTAAAAATCAGTAAGGAAGGGCTTCCCTGGTGGCACAGTGGTTGAGAGTCCGCCTGCCGATGCAGGGGACGTGGGTTCGTGCCCCGGTCCGGGAAGATCCCACATGCCGCGGAGTGGCTGGGCCCGTGAGCCATGGCCGCTGAGCCTGCGCGTCCGGAGCCTGTGCTCCACAACGGGTCAGGCCACAACAGTGTGAGGTCTGCGTACCGTAAAAAAAAAAAAAATCAGTAAGGAAGAGACAACACCTAAATGGAAATTATAATACCTGGTGGTAATAAATATTTGTTAAAATAGATATTCTCTTCCATTGTATTGGGTAGTAAATTAACAAAACCTTTCTGAAAAAATAATTTGGTAACTTCATATCAAAATCCTCAAAAATGTTTTACCCTATGATAAAGCAATTTCACATCTAGTTTACCCACAAAAGGAGGAAAAAAACTTCAGGCATAGGTAAAAATGCTGATAGGTGATCTCTGAAATTATTAATTATATCATTAGATTCCAGGGAAATTAGACATTAGTTTAATAACCAAAAGTTAGATTGTCCAGAGCATGTACTATAGCTCACTATCCAGCAGAATACCTGGCACATAGTAAAAACTTTAAAAATATTTGTTGACTGATTAAGTACATAAGTGAATGTTCACTTTAAAATCCAGTGCTACTCAAAATGGGATCTACCAATTGTCAATACCAGCATCACCCCGGAGCTTGTTAGAAATGCACATTTGGGGACACCAGTCCAGACATACAAATTCATAACCCTTGGGGGTGGAGCTGAGGAAACTGTATTTTAATAAGCTCTCTAGGTGATTTTGATGTAGACAAAACCTTGTGAAGCACTACACAATCTTCAAAGATCAAAATCTCTCGGCTTCATTCTATTTTTAACAATCTTCTTCTACTTCTGTCTCTACCACCAGAGTATGCAATTTGATTCTCCCAGTGGCAGAAGCCTAGTTCTTTCTAAGCCCAGATTCCTCCGGAAACCAAACGCAGAAAGAAGCTGAAAGGTACGGAAGACTTTATTGAATTCTCCTTGTCAAGTTTTATCAGGATCCTGCCAGGTGTTGTGATTGAAAGACTCCAGATTCTGGAGACTGTGAGAACTGTGTTGAAATTCTGGCTGTACTACTTACTAATTTGGCCCCTTGAACAAATTATTTAAATTCTTTGAGTTTCAATTTCTCAGCCATAGAACGCGGTTAAGACACCTATGTGTCAATCTTTCAGAGTAGCCATCAAATAATATAAAGTCTATAATGCTCCTTGAGGAGCATATATTAAATCCTTAATGAATATTCATCACCTTTCCTTTGATCAGTGCTGGTTTCCTTAAGATACTGTATCTATGCTTAGTAAGCAGGAAGTTATGTAAGCACATATCTTACCATTTTTGGTATTTGTCACAGTGTTCGACGCATGCTCAGTTATTCATAGATACTCAATGATTGATTGATTGACAGGTGTGAGGCAGGGTCAGAGAATCCAGTCCCTTGAACCTCACTGAACTGTCTTAAACCACTTGACAGAAAAGAGGAATGCATTAAGCCTGTTACCACCAAAAGAAACGCACCTGTGAACACAGTAAAATTCACACTCCTTACCAGGCACTGCTATCCTCCATGACCTGTGCTTTTCTTCTTCTGAAAAAGCTAGTCCCTTCAAACATCCGGTAGGCTGCCTTTCAAGCAGAAAGCCCCTGGATGATATCTACCAAGCCAGAGTAAGAGATAACACACAGCTTCCAGATGTCTCTCATATGGACGAAAGGAAGTGTTGAAAACACGCGAAAGAGAAGAGCTAAAGGAATTTAGGAATTTTTTTCCAAATTGACAACACAAATTGAAAAGATGACATCATGAGACCAATGTGAACATGAAACAGAAAAATCTATCAAAATAAGGCACTGAATCCTTCTTTGGGAACCCATTATAAGGCAGAAGTTATTGTGAAGACTCTATCCTTCAACATAATAAACAGTCCACATTGCAAACTAACTCCTAAGAAAAGAAACACATGCACACACACCCCTAGAGACTGTCTGCTATGAAATGAGAGCAGATGGGCAGAGTTGTTAAGTACTTACTCTGTTCCTACCACTGCCAGAGTGCTTGGGGGAAAGGGTAAGTAAGACTTGGTCCTTGACATGAAGGAACATATAGACCAATTAGCAGGCACATAAACATGAAAATAAAATGATGAAGAATTACAGTCGCCTTTATAGAGGTTGGATTAGGATACAGCAGGTGCATTGAAAAAAAGAGGGTCAATTCTAGTAATGGTGGGAGGAGGAGAGAGGCTTAAATGGCTTATCTTGAGATAAATCTCTAAAGATGAGAGGGTCCTCTGAAGGCTTTCTTCTCAAAGTGTGGTCCACAGCAGCATCACATAGGAGTTTGCTAGAAATGCAAAACTCAAGTCTTTCCCCAGATCTTTCCGAATCAGAATTCATTCTTGCATTTTAACAGAATCCCTAGAAGATTCATGGGCACATACACATAAACCTTTGGGAAGTGCTGATCTAAAGCAGTTTGCAAGGACTGTTAAAGACAGAAAACGGATTGCAGTAGGTTGATTAAATGAGATGAGATACCAAGATAGTGTAGGCCAAGAGTTTAAAACTGGGGTCAATAATCCAAATCCAGCCCACATATGTACTTTATTAGGACTGTAAAGTGTTTTAAACATTGAGAAATGTCTAATAGAAATCCAGACACTAACACAACATTGTTAATCAACTGTACTCCGATATAAAATAAAAATTTAAAAAAAACAGATTTCCTGATTTTCTTAGGAAAAAATCAGACTTTTACCCAAATTGGACCCCCATTGCCAAATGAGAGCAAAGGGTTGAATAGAGTGTCAGTTTCAGGCAAAGGTGAGCCCACGATTACCTTACATTCAGCCCTCTTCACTCTTCATCATTATTACCTCTCTGGGTTTCCATAGACCTTTGAAACTGTGATGTTTGAGTTGGGAGCCAACTCTGCTGCTGAGCAAGAAGGGAGAGGTATAGGACAGTAGCTAAAATGGAATACAGAGTTAATGAAGGAATTCTTTCTTGGAAGATGTCTTAGGCTGTGAAGGAAATGCCAGTAGAAAAAGAGAGGGTGGAAATATGAGATGGGGAGGGATAAGGGGCATTAGAAAAAAGGAGATCATATCAAGAGCACAGAAGGGCTTAGCCTACCTCTCCCTCTGAGGCAGCATAGAGGGCAATGAGGGGGTTCAGATATAATTTTTCATGTGCTTACACAGAAGAGTCTCTGCCTGAAAACGCCATACCATCTAAGCAATCAGAGGCAAGATCTACTGGAAGTGAAGCAGCGGTAATGGGAAATTCGGAAGAAAAGTAGACATTTAGGAAAGCAACTCACTGTTGTTAATGGCAGCAGGAAATCACTGAAGCATGAAGGTGAATTTTCAAATGATCCTGGGAACCCCAAAGAAGTCAGGGAGCAGAGAAGAGAAACAGCAAGTTTTGCAACAGTGTGCTGTTCTGGGATTCTTCCCTCCAGCCACAGTGAGCATCCCAGGACAAGAAAGCGCTTGTTTGGATGGGCCAACGTTTGCAGGTCGAATACAGAAGGTCAAGCAGGTACAGATGTTAGGGATGTTGAGAAGACTGGCTGGAGTGACTTGCCACAAGGTCCTGGCTACACTGCAAAGCAAGGAATACTCTGAAAGCAA
>RJWK010073722.1:0-10186 GCA_004363435.1 Platanista minor | reverse complement strand
GCTGAGTTATTTCTGCTTACTTGAAAATCACTTGAAAATAATGTCCAAACAAATCCAATGATTCCTTGTGAGGTGGCTATCACAGAAGAAAAGAACATTCAACTAAATGTGAGATAGTCAACTCAGTGACAGAAGGAAGCTGTCTGGAGAGTTCTTTTGATGGCAGTTTAAGGCCAAAGAAGGCTCCCAGGAGTAGACTTCACCATGAATCAGTCTGTTTGGGTCAGGGGAGCCTTGCCTGGCTTCGGCCCCATGATGGGCACCGTGGGGATGGGAGGGGAGAGATGCGAGTTGGGAGAGAACTGGCACAGCAATTGTGGTTGAATTCATGCTCCTCCAGGGTAGTGAACAGAACAGGCAGTCCTCCTTCCTACCTGATCCGAAACGGCCTAGAGATCAAGTCCTGATTAGATTCTCCTTTCATTCTATGTAGAACTGCACAGCCTGCGGTAGGACATCATGATACTATCAATCCTTGGAATTAGCTAGACTGATGAACACACTCTCGACTATGACCCTGTTATCCTGGCAAGCAAGGGACAGAAGAGAGAAGATGGCGTCAGAGGACAGGAAAGACTCTGAGACAAACACTGGCTTTGATGGGATACTGCTGTTCTGCATGCTAGGCTATGTGTCCCATAATTACACCCCCTAAATGTAATCAAATTGTGGAAAATACTAAAAGTCGCAGGCAGACCCGGTGCAGTCTTGGTCTAGAACTTTCTCACTGTGCCATCTTGAGTGAGTTAACCGACCTCTAAGGATCTTCCTTGCCTCTTCCACAAAATAGTGATAATAATACCCATTGGAGAGCTGGGGAGATTAGAACTGGAATGCATATAAACGCACAAGACCTAGGTCCTGGTTATTGGTACAAGTAGTACCAAAATTCCTGATTATCATCTCACCGGTGAGTTTACTAGCTTCTGGACCTAGTAATTCAACAGGTCCATGGAAGGCTGAGGCAAAGCCCCAAACACACTTACTCTGACAGTAAGAAAGCAAGCAAATCCTTTACAAAGGATGGCACGGGATTTCTTTACACACTTAGAAGGCTGATTTTCTTTAAGTTGGAATTTTAGATTCAGGTGATAACTAATGAACTATATTTGAAGATTTTTTGGAAAGGCCAAAAATTGGGTGGCAATACCCAAAAGGGGAAAAAATATATTCAATGACTGAATTGCAATATTACAACCCAGAAAAAAACATATTTTCTGTGCTAATAAAGAGATGTCTAGAAAGGGATAAGATATGTAAGAAAAAGAAGTTGAGAAGAGATGGAGAAGGTATGGGAGGAGAAATGATTATCTGAGAAGCTACTTTGTGTATCTGATTCCTATCAGGGTCTTTTCCATGCAGTATTTTATTCAGTTCACACAAACCTGAGAAAAATATGTTTCTTCAATTTATAGATAAGGAAATCAAGCTTGAAAACTTGCTTTAAAACGCTGGTTCAGGCATAAACCTGGATCTAAATGTGTCACTTGGACTCAAAGTTTTCCTTTTCCATGAAAATAAAATTTATTCTGGAAACATTAGTTTACATTTTTCTAGATGTTGCTCTAAAAGAGTTTCCACATGATTCTGTTAAGATGAAATTACAATTCCTTAAGAGTCACTGTATTGTAAGAAACAATTCTGTCTAAATTTCAAAGCCACAAGAAAAGAACCAAGGAAATAAATGCCTTAAAAACTGACAATCATTTAAAAGGAACATGCAAAATATACAATTTATATTCTGTGAAAAGAAAACCCATTTCAAACCAGTTTTAGGTTAGACACAGAGGAATATCTTGAGCATCCAGGTCAAAATTATAAAATAAATATGCTCAACATCTTAAAAACTTAATAGCTGCCTGTCTCTGAAGGATTAAATTCAGCCAAGCTTGAAGGCAATAATTTCATGAGCTTGTTTCCAGAATGTGCACATCCTACAGGACTTGAAGAGTCTGTCTGTCCTCCAGAAGGAAGGGGCCATTCAAGTCATTTCTTTCAGTGCCACTTAGGTGAGACTGCCCAGGACTGGGGGATGCGGGCTAAGAAGGCTGCTGAAGTCCCATAATGGGACGGTAAGTATTCTGAAGGGTACAGCCAAAGGCCTTGAACTTCAGATACCAGAATCACCTGGGAAGGTTCCTGAAGGAATCTTTGACAGAAGAACCTAGAAAATAACCCACACTGGGACAGAGACTACTCCTCACTTCTGGTGACTCTTATGCTGGATTCAGCATTTGTTGGTTGCCCTCTAGACTTCAAACTCACTTAAGTTTAATTTAGAAAACACTTTGAGAGATTACAGTGTCCAATTCATTGCTGAAACTTGGCAAAAAGTCTAGGAAAAAGGCAAATGCAAAAATGTTAAGTCTGCAGATTAACAAATTGCTACGTGTCCTGCTCCCTCCCACAAAGCGAGGTATGCATGAACAGTCCAACCCAAGATGATAAGCCATAGGTCATGGAAGAAATAATGTGTGCACAGCATCCATTTTCCAGACCCCTTTCCAAGCATCAAAATTGCATTCCATCATTATCAGGAAGTCTTTGGTTTCTAGTCAGAAATAGCTTATGAGATGCAGTATATCTTTCAAAAATGCATTACTTATAAATATATTTTTAAATTACTGAATTGAATAAACTAGTATGAAAAATTATAACAAGTACAAAACAACACTATGGAATCTCACAGAGTTTGGTCCAGGTGATGACTAACAAATCCCAGGGTTTACAATAGTCTGTGAAGCACTGTTGAAAATGTTGTCAATTACTGGTTGGTTCACTGAGTAATTCTGTTTTCTCTTTTTTTTTAAGATTTTTTTTTTTTTGATGTGGATCATTTTTTTAAAAGTCTTTATTGAATTTGTTACAATATTGCTTCTCTTTTGTGTTTTGGCTTTTTGGCCGCGAAGCATGTGGGATCTTAGCTCCCCGATCAGGGATCGAACCTGCACCCTTTGCATTGGAAGGTGAAGTCTTAAACACTGGACCACCAGGGAAGTCCCTAACTCAGTAATTTTGTAGTAAAAGCTGTGAAAGAATCTAGGTGAGGCGATGCTTACTGTGCTTGCTATGTTCTAGAAGAAGCAACCGAGGATACTTATGCTGGGACAGGTGACATGGGACTTTTTGTACGCGGGCCTCTCACTGTTGTGGAGCACAGGCTCCGGACGCGCAGGCTCAGCGGCCATGGTTCACGGGCCCAGCCGCTCCGCGGCATGTGGGATCTTCCCGGACCGGGGCACGAACCCATGTCCCCTGCATCGGCAGGCGGACTCTCAACCATTGTGCCACCAGGGAAGCCCGACATGGGACTTTTATGGCAGACTTCTGTCTGTATAAGTAAAGGCCCTCATTTGAAAATCATATTTTTTATGGTGGTAAAATATACTACATAGAATTTACCAATTTAACCATTTCGTAGGGTGCAGTTCTGGCATTAAGTACATACACATTGTTGTGCAAGCATCACCATCATCCTTTTCAGCTTTCCCAAATGAAACTCTGTACCCATTAATCAGTAACTGCCCCTAGTCCCTGGCATCTACCATGCTACTCTTGTCTCTATGAATCTGACCATTCTAGAAATCTCACATGAGTGGGATCATGCAATACTTGTCTTTTTGTGACTGGTTTATTTCACTTAGCATAATGTTTTCAAGGTTTTTCATGTTGTAGCCTGTGTCAGAATTTTCCCTCCTTTTTAAGGCTGAATAATATACTCCATTGTACGTATGTACCACATTTAGTTTATCCATTCACCCAATGATGAACACTGGGTGGGTTGCTTCCACCTTTTAACTCTTGGGAATAATGCTGCTATGAACATGGGTGCACAGATTTCTGTTTGAGGCCATGCTTTTACTTATTATGGGTATACATACAGAAGTAGATTTGCTAGATCCGATGGTAATTCTATGTTTACTATTTTGAGGTACCGTCATCGTGTTTTCCACAGCGGCTGCAGCATTTCAGTCCATCAGCAATGCACAAGGGTTCCAATGTCTCCACATCTTCACCAACACTGTTATACCTGCGTGCTCTCTTTCTCTCCTTTCCTGTCTCTCCTTCCTTCCTTCCTCCCTCCCTCCCTCCCTCCCTCTCTCCCTTCCTTCCTTCCTTCCAATAGCCATCCTAAGAGTGTGAAGTATTATTTCATTGTGGTTTTGATGTGCATTTCTCTAATGACTAATGACGTTGACCATCTTTTCATGTACTTATTGGCCATTTGCATATCTTCTTTGGAGAAATGTTTATTCAACTTCTAATAAGAAACATAAAGTGGTCCCTGCTCCCGGCTAGAGCTCCTAAAACCCTTGTAATTTCCTAAGTGATATGAGCCATAGGAGCATCTTTTGTTATAATATTTGGGTTCTGTCCCCAGCTCCTGCAACAGCTCCAGAATGATAAAGGTGGAAGGAGCATCTTTTGTTATTAATAACAAGCCCCTTTCAAGCACGTTGGTGTTGTTAATGAGGTGACTTCCGGAAAGCCCATGGGATGAGGGTGCTGGTTGCCAGGGGCACCGACCCTGTAATTAGAGAGTTGGAACTTTTAGCCCCACCCCCCAACCTTCAGGGAAGGAAGACTGAACTTATCACCAATGGCCAGTGATTTAATCAATCACGACTATACAAAGAAGCCTCCACAAAAACCCTAACCAAAGAAATCTGGAGAGCTTCTGGGCCTGTGAACTAGAATGCATTCATGTTCTGGAAGGGTGGCACATGCCAGACTTCACAGGGACAGAAGCTCCTGAGCTGAGAACCCCTCCAGACCTCACCCTACGCACCTCTTCTTCTGGCTGTTCATTTGTATCTTTTAATGCATCCTTTGTAATAAACTGGTAATAGTAATTCAACTGTTTCCTTCTATTCTGTGAGCCATTGTAGCAAATTATCAAACCTGAGGAGGCAGGAATATGAACCTCCGACTGGTAGCCAGGCCAGGCAGAAGTTGTGGGTCACCTGGAACCCACTACTTGTGACTGGAGTCTGAAGCAGGATGGGAGGCAGACTTGTGGAACTGAGCCCATAATCTGTGGGGTCTGTACTAACTCTGGGGAGTTAAATTGTAGGATAAGAAATTGGTGTCTGCTGAGAATTGGAGAATTGTTTGACGTGGAAAACCCCACATATCTAGTGTCAGAAGTGAAGTATTGAGAAGGACGAGTTTTTCCTTTTACAAGTCTTTTGCCCATTTTCGAATTGGGTTTTAAAAAAATGTTGCTACTGTTTAGTTGTAGGACTTCTTTATATAAACTGGATAGCAATCCCTTCTGAGAGAAATGATTTGCAAATATTTTCTCCCATTCCATGGGTTGCCTATCACTCTACTGATAGTGTCCTTTGTTGCACAAACGTTTAAATTTTGAATCCAATTTAATCTATTTTTTCTTTTGTGGCCTGTGTTTTTGGTGTCATATCCAAGAAATTATTGTCAAATTCAATGTCATTAAATTTTTCCCTTATGTTTTCTTCCAAGAGTTTTATAGTTTTAGCTCTTATATTTAGGTCTTTGATCCACTTTGAGTTAATTTTTGTATATGGTGTGAGGTAAGGCTCCAAGTTTTGGATATTCAGTTTTCACGGCATCATCTGTTGAAAGACTGCCCTTTCCTCACTGGACAGTCTTGGTATGCTTATAGAAAATCATTTAAATAATAATTTTTTAAAAAGCATTTTCTAAGTAAGCAGCTCAAGCTCATAACAGAGTCTGTACCATATCTTAAAGCAAAATCTGCACAGGCCTTTATATTTAATATTTACCTATTAGTTATAGATAATGCAACAATGTGGTCTTCCCACCCTTAGCCAGGTCCTGGGTAAATCAACAAGGACAGAGTGCTGAACAGGATGGGATCACATACCCATGTCCATGTTGTGAAGGGTGAGACAGACACAGAAACCCACACTTAAGATCTTTTGTGCTAAGGGCAAGATTAGGAGGTCTGCACATATTCTAAGGGAAAAGAGCAATGCTCTACGATGCTTGTTTTGTAGAAAAGGTGTTTGCCGAACATAATTCTTCTTCTTCTTTTTTTTTAATGAAAGCTCCTCCCTTCCTTCCTTCCTTCCTTCCTTCCTTCCTTCCTTCCTTCCTTCCTTCCTTCTTCCTCCCTTCCTCCCTTCCTCCCTTCCTTCCTGGCTGTGTTGGGTCTTCGTTTCTGTGCGAGGGCTTTCTCTAGTTGCGGCAAGTGGGGGCCACTCTTCATCGCGGTGTGCAGGCCTCTCACTGTCGCGGCCTCTCTTGTTGCGGAGGACAAGCTCCAGACGCGCAGGCTCAGTAGTTGTGGCTCGTGGGCCTAGTTGCTCTGCGGCATGTGGGATCTTCCCGGACCAGGGCTCGAACCTGTGTCCCCTGCATTGGCAGGCAGATTCTCAACCACTGCGCCACCAGGGAAGCCCCAAACATAATTCTTAAATACCCTTAGCTAAAGGCAAACTGGACAGTGGAAAAAAATTGAATGTTGTGCTGTCTGAATATATTCTTCATGCTCTTTTTCTTGCTAGAGGCCTATTACTAGGGTTCCTGGTGACCCAGGAATGCACCCATTTAAAGGGTACAGTTTAGCAAAGGGAATGTAGCCAATATTTTACAATAACTTTAAAAGGAGTGTAATCTATAAAAATATTGAATTACTATCTTGTACAGCTGAAACAAATATAATATTGTAAATCAACTATACTTCAAAATAGTTTTAAAAACTGCCAAAAAAAAAATGTGTACAATTGAATAGTTTTTAGTATATTCACAGGGTTGTACAACCACCATGGCAGTCAGTTTCAGAACATTTTTATCACCCTACGATAAAACCCCATGCTCACTAGCAGTCACTTCCCATCTCCCCCCAAATTCCTCAGCCTTAGGCAACCACCAGTTTACTTTTTATCTCTGTGGATTTGCCTATTTTGGACATTTCACATAAATGGAATCATATAATAGGTGGTCCTCTGTGACCAGCATAATGTTTTTAAAATATATTCATGTTGTGACATGTATCAGTACTTTGTTCCTTTTTATCGCCAAATACTATTCCATTGCATAGGTATGCCATCTTTTGTTTATTCATTCATTAATCGATGGACATTTGGGTTATTTCCACTTTTTGGTAATTATGAATAATGCTGCTACGAACATTCACGTACAAGTTTTTGTATGGATTCCATTTGCATTTTAAAAGAAGATGATTAGAGAGGAAGTTCTTTCATTCAAATGACACAGGACTTCAACAAAATGCTCAAGATTGGGAAATCCATTTTAGCGATATCCTAGCCTCCAAGAAGTCATTCTAAAAATGACAACCCTCTAAGCCTGCAACCTTCTAAGTCATGCTTCATTCAACATTATCATTCATTCTACAAATATTACAACTGCGTGCCAGGTAATGGGTTGGAACTGGAGTTATAATGGTGAACAAGATAGACATGGTTTGTTTACTGAGCTGAGACGCATCAAGGAGACTTAATTAAGCAAACAAATATAATAGAAGCTTATAAATACTACCATAAAGGAATGACACGGTCATCAGAAGAGAGCTGAGCACACAGTTGTAGTAGGAAGAGGAAAAGGCCAATTAAAACTTTCTTACAAAAGGCTAAGTCCTTAAAAAAAAAAAAGACAAATACATACAGTTGAAAGCGATCCAAGGGCTCATCTCCTTCACTGCCTAAGTCCAAACTCAAACATTTTATAAATACATCACATGTACTCATCCCCAAAACATAATTGCTCATAATTTTAAAGATCTCTTAGGAGGAGACATACATCCTTCCTCACAACCTTATCTCCAAGTTTAATAAGGGTCACACGTCCTTCCTTTAAATCTATTCCAAATCCTTTATTCAGGTAAGTCTTTGCCCTCTTTGTCATCAGAAGAAATATAAAACATATCACAAATGTACGTTAAAAAAAAGTCCTTCAAGTACTTAACGTTAATAACTTATCACTCAACATCTTCCACACTGAATTCAAGTTTTGTTTTGCCTGGATGCCTTATTTTTCCTAATTTGTTAACCATCCTTGTGACTCTTTTCAACGTCTTCAACCACTCCTTTTCTTGTAGAGCTAAGACTAGATCCTTGCTTACCCAAGGCTAAGACCTGAACTTAGTACGAGGTACTTTGTTACCTGACCTTGAAGGTTGGCCTATTGATTTTGAACTTTACACCCACAAGACCTTCTCTTGAACTATTCTTAGAGGGTAGTTGGCCCAGAAAAAAACAACTTACAGGGCTCAGAAAGAAACCAACTCAACACTGCTTTGGGGAAAAAAACAAACCATCAGATAAACTCAAAATGCATGCCTCCTGAGCGTGCATTCAAATCATGATCAGCATGACCCGTACATATGAAAATGTAAGTATTACCTTCTGCCCTGACATCACCTTCCACTGCTTCATTTTCAACCATGCGTCCCAAATGGCCAAGACCACTCTGACCTAAATCCCTCCCACCTCCCCATCCCCACCAACAGCCTGGTCATTTTCTGTGTTTCTTGCACATCCTACAGGTTATAGAACATTTTGAATAAGCACTCGATCTGGTACTGATCCCTTTAGAACAAGTCTTCCTATGACCTGACCCTTTTACCTATTTCGCCATGAACATCAGTTCCTATTTAAACACACTTTCAGCATGCTCCAGTGTGGTAGCCGTTCAGCCCGAAAGTGGTGTAGTGAAAAATAATCATTTCTTTGAGGTCCCGTTAAGTGTGACCAGTGGAGGAGCATCATCAGCTTTCCTAAAATCAGACTGGATCACTTCCTCTCTCCCTCAAGCTACCAGGCTGCCACTGTGTCACAGAGAGAGACTGACAGAACTTGGCTGACCCAACTTGGTCTCTTTCAAATCACACTAGTACCCCTGCTACCTTTCAGTCTGCAGGGTGTTTCCAAATCAATGTTGTGATGATACCTGCTACATCTCCCCCCACCCCCAATCCTGATCCCCTTTTCTTCCAAGTCATAAAAGCTTCCGGCTTTGTTATTTCAAGGTCATTTTGTCTCCGTGTTACCTGGAAATGGCATGCTGCTCTTTCCCTGGTTCCGTATTCTCTCTACAACTGGTGTTCTCTGAGGCAATCATTCTAAACAATTATTCCAGTACCCATTGGTGCCTACAGATTTTAATATAAGCAGTCTGCTAAAACAGCCTTCCGCCAGCTCTTCTAATAATGTTTCCCCCCACCCCACTCCCAGTCAATACTATCAGACTCTTTTAAAACAGAGGTTTTGTTTTTTTTCGGGGGGAGGGGGGCGGGGCAGGAGGGAAAGTAGACAACTTGACCTATTGCTGTCACCGAACAGAAAAACGACATTTCCCTGTCTTGTTGCTTCTGATGTATTTAAAGAAGGTTTCCCTTGATGTGTTCTGAAAGTTGCTTCTCATTTCCTGATAGAGCTTTGCCTGCTTCACTCTGCTGCTGTTTCTTTGTACTCCTCCTTGGCCCTTTGCCAACCCTCTGGCTTTGTGGCAGCATTCCTGATCAAGTCTCAGCTATTCAAGCAGTTCTTTGTTCACCCTGTTGGGTCTCCTCCTACCTTCCCTACCTTCCTTAGACTGGCCTCTCATTGTTTCCTGTAACCGAATTTCATTAAAGAACCTTCAGGACCCCTGGGATTCTCCTGTCTTTTTCTATTCAATCTCTGTAAGTGAGAGTTTCCTCGTAAATACCTGAAATCCTCTTTCACAAATTCAGCTTTACTAATACTGCTGACATGTAGCCATTGAAGATCCTAAGAAATACTAACATCTTTCACGATTAGACACTCATCTAATGCCTACGTTTGTAATAGTTAATTTCTAACAGGCCAGTCATCCTGTTTGATTTTTCTTCTTTCTTCTCCAGAATGACCACCCTGTTTCTCTAGGAGTTGTTTTGGCTCTATAAGGCAGAAGAGAGCAAGGAGATCCCTGACACCATCCAGATCTATGACTTGCTCCGAGGTTCAGAAAGCCTGTCCACCTCTTCTCTTAAACGAGAGATCGGCATCAAAATTCCTTGAAAGGTGGCTTCTCTGGTGGCGCAGTGGTTGAGAGTCTGCCTGCCGATTCAGGGGACACGGGTTCGTGCCCCGGTCCAGGAAGATCCCACATGCCATGCCGCGGAGCGGCTGGGCCCGTGAGCCGTGGCCGCTGAGCCTGCGCGTCCGGAGCCTGTGCTCCGCAACGGGAGAGGCCACAACAG
>RJWK010073721.1:0-10187 GCA_004363435.1 Platanista minor | reverse complement strand
TTTTTTTTTTTTTTTTTTTTAGATTCCATATATATGTGTTAGCATACAGTATTTGTTTTTCTCTTTCTGACTTACTTCACTCTGTATGACAGTCTCTAGGTCCATCCACCTCACTACAAATAACTCAGTTTCTTTTCTTTTTATGGTTGAGTAATGTTCCATTGTATATATGTGCCGCATCTCCTTTATCCAGTCATCTGTTGATGGACACTTAGGTTGCTTCCGTGTCCTGGCCATTGTAAATAGAGCTGCAATGAACATTGTGGTTCATGCCTCCTTTTGAATTATGGTTTTCTCGGGGTATATGCCCAGTAGTGGGATTGCAGGGTCAAATGGTGGAAATTCTTTTAATATTTGGAAATGGCAACTGAAGGAAAATTTTGATGGTTTGTGTCAGTTGGACTGTAGCACTGACCAAAGCTAGAACAACAGACAGAAGGTATGGCTTCCATTCACAGTTGTAAGGACAGTATAAGGAAAGTCCACGGTACCCTTATTTTGGTAAATTAAATTAAATCTGAGTCTATGCCCTAGCTTCGCCAGCTGGTAAGAAATTCAATTTTGTCGTATCTTGAGGGACCTTCCCTTTCGCATAATCAACTGGAGAACTTAGCAATGCCAGGAAAATGGAAGAAAGAATTCCAGTCTCCAGGTCATCAAGCCATTTTCTGAGTCCTGTGATCTTTCACATTGTGTGAGCAGCTCTTTCTGCACAAGCCTCAGCACAGAGTGTTTGCTCTACACCAAGGCGGTGGTGCTTAGGGTTCTCCGTCTCTCCAAGTGTCCACATGCCACCCCGTTTGGGCTTCTATCAGCTCGCAAGTTCTTCCATATTTTTCCATGTCTTCTGAAGGACCGCATTCCCCACGACGCTCATGAAAAATAATCAAGTCCAAAGAACAAAACCCATCTCTATCCTTCATGTCAGAGAAATTGTCTAGCGGTTTAGACATTTTCAGCCTTAATTTTCCACCCTTCAGTGTATAACAATTTAATCCAAAACCCATTAAACCTGACCCTAGGGTAAGGGCATCCTTCTGCCTCTAGGACTCAAAGCCCAGCAAAACATTTCAAAGGGGGTTAGCGGTGAGAGAAAGAAAATTATTCTCATTCTTTAGGATTCTTCTGTAAGACGAGAACAAAAGACTTCTTGTCATTAACATCCGCCCTGCGATGCCTTCCAGTAAAAAGGAAGGTTAATGGCACATATGACTGAGGCTTTTGTGTCTAACCTGGCAGAAGTACTTTTCCAAAATTAGTAGTGAACTAGACAGATTGTGCAAATTTACAATTAACTTTCAAAACTTCAGGTGGTTGGTTTCCTTATTTCAGTGAGTAGCTTTGATCCATAGGTGAAATGAAGTGTATTAGAACTGGAATTTTTGCTTTAACGTCACCATTTGAAAAACGTTTTTCGGTTACAAATTTACTGTGTTCATCCATACATGACATAGAGCAGCAAAAATCTGTCATTGGTACTAAACCAGTCAGACATGGCTCTGTTTTAATGCCGGGTGAGGGGAAGCAAGCAAACAAACAAAAACCAACCGACAACAAAAACAAAACTCAGTCTTTCTGTTATGACAGTATAAAATGTTGTCTTTTAATTTTTAAACATAGCTATCCAACCACAATGTGTTTTAGCACAGTCACATAAAATACCTAATTAGTGTTGCCAAAGGGAGTCTGAACTAGTATGTTTGTGGGCTAGAAATTCTTTTATGGAACTCATTAGTGGTAACAGACACATAAATATTTATGATGTTATAAAACGGCTGGGAACAGAGAGGGCATTCAGGGCAGTTGAGGGTTAATTTGTGCCTCAAAGCACTTTCACGGCCTTGAACTTTTCTCAGGCTGTACATGAGGTAGCAAATGATGCTGTTTCAAAGGAGTTTATAGTGTTACCGGAATTTATACAATGTTGAAGGAATAGCCTTTGAAGTGAACAGAAGGCTATAGTCATAGCACATTCTACTTAAGTGATTGAATCAGTGTAAATGTTTCTAAGATGAGAGAAAGCATGTTTCTGTATAAAGTCATAAAATTTCTCCTTGATTAGAATTACCCTTATTCCCCCATATTTATGCTCTCTGGTGGACAGGCTGGTCTCTGTGCTCAGCTCTCCTTTCTCCCTCCTTCCCACTGGTAATGGCGCCCACAGATCCACTAACTCCTGGCTGTAATGGCGTCCACAGACCCACTAACTCCTGGCTGTAATGGCGCCCACAGACCCACTAACTCCTGGCTGTAATAGTGGGTCCCAAATCCAACCTCCGTTATTTCTTCCTTCCAGACACAGGCATTGGGTTAAAGCTGGAATGTGACCTCGGCAAGCTCGTTAGGATAAACCTCAAATCTTAGGATGTCTTGTTGGAAAGCAGCAAGGAAACTGCTTTCTTTCCAGCTGGAAACACCAGTTGCTACCTCCGTGAGAAGAATTCTTTTTCTTTTTTTTCTTAACTGAAGTATAGTTGATATACAATGTTGTGTTAGTTTCTGGTGTAAAGGAAAGTGACATATATATATATATATATATATATATATATATATATATGGTTATTTTTCAGATTATCTTCCCTTATAGCTTATTACAAAATATTGAGTATGCTTCTCTGTGCTCTACAGTAGGTCCTTGTTGGTTGTCTATTTTATGTATAGTCGTGTGTGTATGTTAATCCCAAGCTTCTGATTTATCCCTCCCCCCCACCCCGCCTTTCCCCTTTGGTAATCATAAGTTTGTTTTCTATGTTGGTGGGTCTATTTCTGTTTTGTAAATAAGTTCACACTTTGGTCAGAATAGCCATCATCAAAAAATGTACAAACAATAAATGCTGGAGAGGGTGTGGAAAAAAGGGAACCCTCTTGCACTGTTGGTGGGAATGTAAATTGATACAGCCACTATGGAGAACAGTATGGAGGTTCCTCAGAAAACTAAAAATAGAATTACCATATGATCCTGCAATTCCACTCCAGGGAATATATCTGGAGAAAACTCTAATTTGAAAATGTACCTGCACCCCAGTGTTCATAGTAGCACTATTTATAATGACTAAGACATGGAAGCAACAAAAATGTCCACCGACAGATGAGTGGGTAAAGAAGATATGGTACATACATAAAATGGAATATTACTGAGCCATAAAAAATAATGAAATAATGTCATTTGCAGCAACATGGGTGGATTTAGAGATTATTAAACAAAGTTAAGTAATTCAGAATGAGAAAGACAAATATCATATGATGTCACTTATATGAGGACTCTTAAAAAAAAGAGAGAGAGAGAGAGAGGAGACTTCATCTTAATCTTAGACTAAAACTGATTGAAAGAAAATCAGAGTGATTGGGTCAATCAAATCCTACTGTAACTCTGGGATTATAGTTCTATGAATCGATATATTTAACTTATTTTTAAGGCAGTTGGAACCGAATTTTTGTTGTTGCTATTTGCATAAAACTTCATGTACTTAGCAACCAAATTACTCTTTTTAGAAAAGGAAACTTTTATTCCCTCCCAGCCCATTCAGGTATAATAAGAACTTAAGTACTGCCATATTAAAATTGATTAAAATTTTCTGTAGCCTTCAGTCTCCAATAGTTATTTAAATTGTTTCCCCTTTGAAAAAATATTTTTTCTAAAATGTGTGACAGGGCTGTAGATATTCCTCTGAATAGCCAAAATCCTTGCAGTAACTTTGCTCTGCTCTCTGCTGAGGCAGAAGTGGAACTTTTCCCCACAGCAACGTTTCATGGAATGTTAGGGTAAGGAAGAGGGTTACAGCCTAGCAAGGGTTACAGCCAAGCTAACTTGGAATATTAGATCTTCATTTTTTAGTAAGTACTTTATGTCCTTTTTCCCATGAATTTCTGACCATCTCCTCTGTAGGATCCTGATTCCTGCTGTGCTGTGTTTCTTTGCGTCTGTTTTCCGGGCCACTTATATTGGGTGTCTTCTGGAAATTCAGTTCTCCTCCTTTAAAAAAAAATAAGTGTAATCTAGCTCTCTCTGCCTTTCCTTAGCTGTAGAACCACTTCCACAGGTCTCTGTGGAAAAACAGATTTATCTTCCCTGTCATGAGAATCATGCCTCCCCTTTTTTCCATAACACCTTAACCCCTCAGTGCAGGAGTCTCTCTCTCTCTGTCACTAGAATGTGTGCTTTTTGAAGGCAAAAACTATCACATTAACCTCAATCTCTTGGGACTTCCCTGGTGGCGCAGTGGTTAAGAATCCGCCTGCCAATTCAGGGGACACAGGTTTGAGCCCTGGTCCAGGAAGATCCCACGTGCCATGGAGCAAATAAACCTATGAGCTACATCTACTGAGTCTGCGCTCTAGAGCCCGTGAGCCACAACTACTGAGCCCATGTGCCGCAACTACTGAAGCCCGCATGCCTAGATCCCGTGCTCCGCAACAAGAGAAGCCACTGCAATGAGAAGCCCGAGCACCGCAACGAAGAGTAGCCCCCGCTCGCTGCAACTAGAGAAAGACTGCGCGCAGCAACAAAGACCCAACACAGACAAAGATAAGTTAATTAATTAAAAAAAAAAAACAAAACCTCAATTTCTCTGGTACGCAGCATTTACATGACCAATAAATATTTGTTGAATGTATTAAAAGGTAACTGAGCAACAAAAATAAAACTTTGAATATATAAAGAATTTAAGTCAACCTGATAATCAGACATGGGCATTTGCACAATCTCATCCAGGTATTATATCCTCTTATTACTCTCCATGTGATAGTTTTCTAAATTTAGACTATTCATTCTTTAATATTATTTGAATTAGAACTCCTTAGGATAACTGCCCCATTTAAAAAGCTTTGCATAGATTATGTTCGTTATATTCCAGAAACAAGAAAAGCTACTAGAGGGTAATTTTTTTTACACTTCTTATTAGTGTTGGATACAATAGCAAATTCATGTCTAAGTACTAAGCTAGGATTGTACACCTATTAATAAAGTTACAGCTAAGAAATTAATTTCACAAATCAGACTAATTTCTAGTTTGGTCACATTGGAAAGGTAGCAAGGGAACCAGTCCCCTAAAAACTGATCTCAACAGTGTAAACAGTGTTTCCCCAGGTCTCCTCAGGCTGTGAATTGGGTAGTTTTAACATAATGTTCAGAATTTCACTGGCTCTTGTCTTCTGCCAAATGCAGTACTTAGCCCCAAGAAATTCCTCCACCAACTGAGGAAGTCTCTGGAGCTGCCTCACATGTACTCACAAAGTCCTCCCAGGGTCTCAATCCCTCGTGGGTATGAAGCCACTTTATGAAGTACCCTCCCCACCTCTGATGCTAGTGCCCTCAGTGAGAACATCCATGTGTTTTATGAGGTGTTCCTTCGGTGACAAAGACCTCAAGCTGCCAAACTTGTGTGGAACTCCCTGGCTTTTCCTTCTGACATAGTCGTATCACCGTCCAAGCAGACCCAGGAAAGGGCTAATACAACATGGCGCTAAGGCACCACACTGGCTCCTAGAGACTCTTGCGGAATCGTTTCCTTCATCACCTTCTTCTCTCTCTAAGTGTATCTGAACCCATGTCAGGCAGGCATTATACTGTCTGTCCCTTCCCTGCCTTTCCTCTAGGGGCTCTGGAAAACCAAATAAGCAACGAAGCCATCTCCTCACCATCCACTGAAAATGGGAAACAACGTCCTCCCCGTAGAGAGCTCTTATGAAACTCGACTCTTGGTGTCTCTGCTTCGCAGCTTATCTCACTTTCTGTCACTCATCTGAATCTTGACTAAGTTTAAGAAAGAATGGTTCATGTGTGCTGGATATATTTCCATTTCTTCTTCAAATTCACTCTCTCTCCTACTTCGTCCTGCATTAACGGCTTTCTTCACTCTGACTTTCTGTTGACTTTAGCTTGGTCAGGTGACTAGAGGCATAAAGCAGAGTAAGCTTAAGATACTTCTTCCTCTGGCTTCCTTCTGATAGGTCACCTCAGATGATTTGTTTCCTTCAGCCAAAGATCACTGCGTCTTTCAAGATGGGCTTCTCCTCATGACTCTTCTTTCGGGTTCAGGTTACCTGTTGCCTCCTTCCCCTCCTTCTGCCGAAAGATGTCAGCAGCTCTGCGGCTACTACCCTGGATTATCGACTACATTTTGTGGTTTCCTTCACTTAGACACACTTTGTAAGTAAAACACCCTTGGGACATTCTGTTAGCAAAAGTCATCTGCTTTATGCTGGGACCCAGATAGAGAGTAATGGGTGTTGCAGAGGGCCCTAGGGAACAGAATGTCACAATGGAATTCGAGGATTAAGTTGCTCAGACATTTGAGGAGCAGGGGATGTGCTCTTTACCAAGTGGGGGATGGCGGGACTTGGGTAACTTCTGGCCGATGGTGACATCATGATTACCAGCATTGTCACTGATGGTGGCAAGGGACGAAGGGGAGCTGGAGGGAAACTGGGTAGCTGTGGCATTTTGTGGCTAGGACAACAGTAGTGGCTTGAAATATTGGAGCATTTCAGCTTCTGTTTCAGACCTCAGAGGACAAACACAGGGGACTTGAGAAATTAAAACTTATGAGCGTACAATTAAGAGTGTGTGTGGAGAACCAGAAAGACTCCTTGATGTATGAATGAGCTCCTCCTCTCATGTAGTAGTGTGGAATTTATGGCTTGGGGAAACTTAAGTAAATAGTGTGCACTGCCCATTAAATGCTCTAGCACAGGTCCCTAATATAGTGGTACTGGCAGACAAAGTGGGGAATAACGACCTCTGTACAGACTTGGTTGAGGCTGGAAGCCTAGAAATTCCAAACTGCCCAGAATTCCCATTTCTTCCCAAGCAGAAGCAAACCTTTTAACTGTGCAAGGGAGCCATCCCCTATGTGCAAATATATATATTTTAAATACATAGTTAACATATAAGTATATACTAAAATGTATATTCATATAAAATATCTAATATATAAATATATATTAAAATACATACATGTATTTTAATGTCCATGCATGGAACAGTTGCTTCCCAAGATGAAGCCAATCCTTTCTCGCGCCAACATCTCTCATTGGCTTTAAGCCAATAGTAAGAGTTTTATCCCACCATATCCTCAAAACAGGTACTGGAACTACTCTGGATGTGATGGCCTCTACAGCAGAACACACTAAACTGGGTACCTTATATTGATGACACCATGTAAATTGGAACTGATGAGCCAGAAGTATCGAGAGTAAGTCATTTTGATGCCTTGCAAAAATATGTGTGACCGAGTGTGAGAGATAAACCCCTCAGAAGTAAGAGGGTCTGCCTCACAGGTAAAATTTTTTAAGCATCATTGATCTGAGGCTGGCTGTACTTTTCAGCACCTATCACGCAGAAAGAAACAAAGTCTGGTAGATCTGTTTGCATTCTGCAGGCAGTGTGCACCACATGTGGGCTTGCTGCCCTGTCACATTTATTGGTACTCACCTACGAGGCTGCTGGTTGGAGCCAAAGAAATAGACTACAACAGCAGTTTCAGGCTGCAGAGCAGGCTGACCCTTGAGTCTTGAGACCTAGCAGACCCAGTGGTATCTGAAGTGTCTGGGGCGGACGGCTGCTGACATAGACTGTGGCAAACTCTAAAAAGGGAATCACAGCACAGACGCCTAGGGTTTGAAGTAAAACCTTGCTTCCCGCTGCTAGCAACTACTTTCCATTTCAAAAGTAGCTTCTGACTTTCCACTAGGCACTGGGACCGGGCTTCTGTCCAGAGGATTTGACATGATTCTACAACCCACTATTCCCATCGTAAAGAAGTGACATTATGTGATCCACTGAACCACGAGATTGTACGCGCACAGCAGCATACCATTGTGGAGTAGAAACGGTGTGACCCGAACCAGGGGAGAGGAAATGGACATGCAATGGAGGAGAATTGATTAACAATCCACTGCAGTGCTTCTTGTGTTCTCTTGTCCAGTATTCATGCAAGAGACAACTCTAGAAATCCCAAAAGGAAAAGACCACAAGGGACTCAGATCCTGCAGGAATGAAGGTTTGGATCCCATACACCAAGGAAAGACTTCCGTCGAGCTGAAGTGCTGACAAAATAATGTGGAGATGGAGCCAGTGCTTGAAGAAGATGGCTGCGGTTACATATTTCAATCTTGTAACCATCTGCAGATTGGAAAATGGTTGTGGCTGTGGTTTAAGCTATTTATTTGTTTTCTTTTCTTCTCCTTTTTGTCTCCTCTTACATGATATGAGGACCACAGGGGAGGCCCGCTGACTACTTTTGGCTAGCAGCTTTGCCCTTCTAATTTCTGCTGTCACCCATTGACTGAAAGCCAAATGTATTAAAAAAAAAAAAAAAAAAGAAAACATTTTATGACAGTTGAATTTGATACTGTGATTACATAATTTAGTTAAAATACCTTCGAAATTGACAACATGTGAAAGGAGAATTGTTGAAAACTCTGTTGAATGTTCTGGAAAGGGTCAGTCATGCAAATAGGCACAAAAGTTTATTCTGGTTAGGAGTGAGTGAGACTATCATATTGAGACTGTCATATAATATTAGAAAAACCCTAAAACTGGAAAAAGATTTAGTGGTAAGATTTCTCCACAGATATTCTTAAATTCTCGTCCCACTTTAAACAGACTGAAATGGGAAACTGTTCAGTAGAGCCATGTTCAAGGTAATGGCCTGCTCCCTCTTCAAATAAGAGGAAAGATTGCATGTTTATCAGTATGAAATGAAAGCAGGATTTTTAAGGTATGCATATGTCTTCTCTGTTTTAGATTTTTTGCTTTAACTGCCTTTTTAAAGAAATAGTAGCTATCACATGAAACACCAAATGCTGATAATTCTCAACATTAACCTCTGTGTGAGACCTCTTCCCCGAGTTTCAGAATCATTGTCAAGTGCTGACACAACATCTGGAGAGGGCGTGTCCCACAGGCCCGGGGAACCCAACACATCAGAGAGTAAACAGACCGCCTTGCGTGCTTCCCGGCTTCTCTACAGCTCGTCCTGAGATGAGGCAGCATTTTCCAGGGCCCTCAGCCTCCTGTCCTGGGAGTCGGCTTCATCTCTTCACCACCTTTATCTCCAGCACGTACAAGTTCACTGACGAGTTCTACTGAGTTTCCATCCTAAATACTTCCTGAAACCAACCTTTCCTTCCTCTCTGCACTCTTACACTCTAAATCCTGTCAGCCCCATCAGGAATACAGCCATTTACCCGCCCCCCTACATTCAATGTTTCCCCATAAATACATTCTCCCTACAGTCTCCAGAGTGTTCCATTTAAATGCAAATCTTAAGAACTCACCTCTCCACTTAAAACTCTCAAATGATTCCCCTTTCCTATTGGATAAGCTACATATTTCTTACCATGGTCTGGCTTATTCCTGTTTCTCCTTGTCTCACACTTCCCATCCTACAAACACTGCACTGTGTGTAATTCCTGGATCGCACTCATGCCTGTCCTGATGGGACTGCACTTAAATGAGGTGTTCTTGGGGTCAAGCAAGATGGCAACATAGGAGGCTCTCTGTGCTTCTCGCCCTCAGGGCTCAGCACAGAGGAAGCAGGCAAAAATGAAAGGGACCCACTGAGTCCTCAAGGGTATATTGTACAGCAACAGAGAATATAGCCAAGATTTTATAATGATTTTAAATGGAGTATAATCTATAAAAATCTTGAATCATTATGTTGCACAGCTGAAGCTAATAAAATATTGCAAATCAACTACACTGCAATTTTAAAAAAGCTGCTACCTGAGGATCAGGCTTCTGACTTAGCATGCATCTAAGGGTTGGCCAACATCCTGCCTGGAGACTGGGGAAGCTGAGCAGACACCTCCCCTGTGTTCTCCCTCCAGTCCTCTCTAAGTTGCTAAGTTGCCAGTATCCCCCAAAAGGATCTTGTACACATGTCTGGACCCCCAGCTTTGGGGCTGCTGCCCAAGGGACAGGCCCCAAGATCACCAGCTCTGATAGCCAACAGGGCTTGCATTCATAAAAAAGCAGCTCTTAATGGGTGCAGGAGCACCCTCCCCATTCCTCTGTGGCTTTACACTGGGGTTCAGCACAGAGAGAGAGCAGGAAACACACCCGTCTCCAAGTCTACCCCTGGAAGGGGCTTAATTACTTACTGTGCCAGCTGCTGTCTGAGGACCCACCTTCCAATCAGCCTGCATCTCTAGGTGCAGACTACAATTCTCCCCTTCGGGACACT